>JAQIXP010005452.1:0-10429 GCA_034700285.1 Proteroiulus fuscus
GGGGCCCGGGCCCCCCTGCCCCCCCCCCCCCCAAATGCGCCTATGATGGTTACACTTGACATATTTGAATAATACATGTATCTGCAGTAAATAAATACGGGTAGGCCTATTATGCAGTTTCAATTTCTTTCCCTCTAATTTCATTTTGTTCAGCTATTTCCCTGACTGTTCCATGAATTTCACTAGTTTTTCCTGAATTCCCGGACCATTTCCCTGACTTTCCAGGTGAGTGGGAACTCTGTAAATGATGCAAAAAAATATCCAAAAAAATTGATTTTTGTCAAATGGTGCATCATGGGAGTACTTTCAGTAAACCAAACGCAATTTTCACATGCCACTGAAAACCATCTTGGAACATTAATTAAACCACTATACAATCTTTCAGATCGAATTTTGTTAGGTTGTTCAGGTGAACTTTACTCAGGTGAACTTTACTACACCTTTTGGCCACCAGACCAGACGTCACTACTCTGAAAATACCGGTACTCCGAAAATCCACGTGCATCAACACGTTGCACGCACGCGCATTTACCCCCTCCCCTTTAACCCCTTGGTGCACGCGAGTTGAAACTTTAAAATATCAAAACTCGTGCATGTGTCCTGATCTCTTGGCCACCTTGAGGTGCCTCCACCAAAATGCTTGACCCCCTCCTAAAAAAGAAAAAACGAGGTTTTGAACCGTTGCCTAGTCACCCCGATCTGCATCACGCCGAGCCCGGAGCAAGTCCCTGACCGTGTAATTTGCACGATGCTCAGGGGGTGAAAGGATGACGGGTAGGCAGGCGTGGGGTGAAAAAGTGGCGGCCAGCAAAGTGGTTGAGATGGGTGTGCAAAGCGCGTGTCTGCGTGTGTGTGACGCTGGTAAGGGGAACGTTCCCACGGCTCCACTGTCAGCTACGGAATGCCAGCCACCCAGCAGCTGCCTTCCCAAGCACCAATGGGGTATGATGATGACGCTCTCGTCACCCGGACCCAGGGGTTAAAGGTCATCTTAGATAGACCTCCTCATTGGTTGCTCTCCATCGAAAGCTTCTTTATTACACCTCACCAGCTGAAAAACGTGCACGTGGGAAAGCATGCAAGAGAAATATGTTCAGGGGATGGAGTTCCCCCCACTCCCCCTTCCTCCTACCGGACCCCCTCAACCCCGCTTATCAGGCCGGCGCGGCTCCCATGGTCTCGTGTGAAAGGCCCACCAAACGTTCGTTTGGCCTCTGCTCAATATTTTTCGGCATTCCTGGCGTGCATAGCAAAAAGGCTAGATCAATGGTTTATGGTTGGGAGGAGGGAAAGTGGGGGGGAGTAAAGCAGTCACCTTTAATGACCCTGCTAACGAGCAAATATAATAAGCCATTATTGTCCTGTTTTTCAGGTGTACATCAAAGGGTGCCATAAAATCAATTGCAATTTCCTGGCTTTAGTAATTATGAGACTATCCGGATTTGCAGGCACTGACTGATTTCTCTTGAGAAAGCTTGGAATCGCTAATACTCCATTCACACTGACATTTTTTGATCATGATCTAGAAGATTTAAAAAAATTCCTTTCTCGGATCCAGTGGAGCACGAGATTTGCACGTGCCAAGTTGGGTAAGAATCTGCAGGATTCGCGCGTGCAAGCCTCGTGCTTGAATGGTTTCAAAAAACAATCTTTTAAATGTTCTAGATCATGATCAAAATGTTCTAGATCGTGTTCAAAATGCTCTAGATCGTGATCAAAATGTTCAAGATCGAAATGTCTGTACGAATGGAAAACAATGTGGAGAAAATTTACAAAAAAAACCCTTTTTTATCTCCTCAAAAAATGATTAAAATTTGTTAAATAGAAATTCAAAATATTTTAACGAAAAATGCCTCGGCATAAAAATAGCCTAAAAACAGTTGGGGAGTGAGTCTTGTAATTAAAAACTTAATTCGGCCAGGTGGAATTGCAAATAAACAGAAACTAAAATACAATTAATTTTAAAATTAAAAAGCATATCAAGGTTAAAAAAAAAAGTTTAACAAAAAACGGTACTGCAGTAGGGCCTATACACAAAATAATCAGAATGTATGTTAATGAATAATAATTTAGATAAAAATTATCAAAATCTAGAAAAAAATTAGTAAGAGAAATTTAAAAATTGTTAAAAAGTTGTTTTAGGGCCAGTTGCACCAACAACAAAAACCTTAACTCTGAGTTATAGTGATCTTGTGACTGCAAGTGACTGAATTGGACCAATTGAAAATTCAGAAATGCAAAGAAAACCTAAGATTAACATTGGGTTAATGTTAACTTGTTGGTGCAACTGGCACAGTGATTTCAAAAACTTAAATCAAGGAGAAATAACATACTGGTCAAGGAATGGCTTTTAAAAAATACTAAAATTTATGTGTTCAGAAAAGTAAAACTGGGACTTTTAATAGACTAGTGCATCATGCTGATGTCACGAGGCAGATTTCCAAATGTAAGTCATCTTTCTCTTTTTTAAAATATCAGTGCATGCAAAGTCGGCCATGGTTGTGGGCAAATGACGTCAGAATGAAAACTATTAAGAAACAAAAAAGTTGCACGACGTCACAAATATTTTTAAAAAAAATTGTTCATAAATCCGGCATCCTTTATCATGGATCTTTCCCCATTCTCAACAGTAGTTTAAACTTGTTGTAAAGACGTTGGGCACCTGCGCTTATAAAATTGGTCAAAGGGCACGAACCTAGAAAGGTATTCGCGTGCATCTGCCACTCAACATCATTTGGGTACCAGTCATTCAGTCACCTCTCTCCATTCACAACCTATCCCGTTATGGTAAAATGGCATTTCCCCCTTATCTGGTGTAACTTTCTTCGTCATAAGGGCCTGTAAAATTTTTGGTGCACTATATCTTTTATATAACAAAATGTTTTGCTCAAAAACGTGGTGCAATTGCACGTGCCAAACTACTAGTTACATTTTGTTTGCTGGGTTATGGGCGTGCACATATTTCACCACAGTCTAGAACAAAAACTTAAAGGGGAAAGTCCCACTGATATGGCCGTGACAATAATAATGGCAACAGAGTTAGCATATATTGAAGAAATCACGGCGTTGGCCAAATACATGTCAGGTGCCATTTTTCTATAGATTTCGGCAGACACTGAAAGTTGGTGGCGGCCTCTAGGACATGCGTGTCTACGTGTTTCACGAGATCTGATGCCTTTTATAAAGTAGAGGACGCTATATAAGCTGTCAGTAAAATGGCGCCTACTTGGGCTTTGCATTTTCAACCAAATCCATATGCATTCAGGACAGTTTATTTATTGATTGGTGGGCACAAATCAAATTGCAATTTCCATGCATTTCCTAATTTTTCATGCTCTTTTTCCTACAACCCACTTATTCCAAAGTGGGACGTTCCCTTTAAAGATCGAAGAAATCTGTTTCAAAATGGAACAGTGCACGTGCATATTCTAACAATTCAAATGTAATTGGCACGTGAATTTAGCCCCATTTAGGAATAATGGATGCTCCTGTAGAAACTTTTAGCAAAAATGGAACGTATATATATTGCACGTGCTAATTACATTTTCGTTGCTGGTATATGCACGAGAAAACTTCATCTTTAGGCCTATGCAACAGCTGATTTCACAGATTAGGCCTATATCAATAAGAATGCAAAATTCCAGTAGGCTACATCCACTCTGTGTCCATTGTACGAGTTCTCAAAACACTCAAATATCATTTCCAAAACAACTAAGCCTAATTTCCCCCGATGTTCTGGAAAGTATATATGAGCCCCGTAGCGCTCGGCTCTTTTGCTTCCGTGGGAAGAAGAACCATGTTTGTTTTTTGTTGTTGTTGTTGCTACTATTTCTCACTGATGCATTTTGAAGTATAGTTAGTGGGTCTGTCAAGTGCACTACACACGAGGCGCTGCACGTTACTGGTCAGCAAAAATAAAAGGATGAACTTCAATGTTTTCCACTGGAATCAATTCGGCACGACGTTATAACGAACTTAGGGGTAATTGTTGTGGTCTGTCAAGCAGTAAAGAACGACACGTTCACAAAAAAAAACGGGCATTCGTTCGGATTTTCCCACACTTTTCTAGCTGCATTGTATCTGAATGATTGTTTGCCATAACAATCTCACAATTACTGACTGGATAGGCCTACGAGGAGCTACAACCAAATACATATGAAGTGGCAAAAAAAAAATTGTACCGAATAAAAAACCGAGAAATAAAAAAATGTTTTACATTTCAGTACTCAAAAGTTCAACGCGGGCAACCATTCATACAAAATGACAGGGTAAAATTCAACAATCGGTACTAAATGGCTAACCCAGCTGAGCGTTTAGAAACAAATCGGTAAACCTGGGCAGTGTTTTCTATCACACATTCCACGATAACCTAAGCTTTTGATATGCATACCGATTACTGCACTTGAAACATCAAAGGGTATTTTATCAAACGTCAGGGCAACATACTGCACCTTCATGGGGGTTCCCAAGTAATGGTAAGGGGGATAATGCCCCCCCACTATCGTAAGATCGGGATCCTTATTCCGGTTGTGCAGTTGGGATTTGCAAATAGTTTACCATGATTTAGCCTATAATAGTACCCTTTTAGTATTCCTCTTCAAAAGAATTCAGAAATGTTTTAGTAGGGCCTACTTTGAAGCTGATGTTTACAATTGAAGCCTGTAACTTACATTAATAAACTTTTGCTCAAAAATTACCAACAAATTAAATTGTTAGCTCAATTTATCAAGCAATTATATAAACTATTACAAAAAATATCCCAATCTCGACATAATGTTTCCAGACTAAACGCAATACATTAGTGGGAATTTGCAAATGTTTAGCCATGTTTGCTCCCCAAACTCCCGAAGAAAACATACATACAGACTCCCACAGAAATTTAAAGAAAATGTCGGGGGAAAATTAGTTCTTTCTTTGAACCTTATGTTATAGGCAAGAAATATCTACTTCAGGAATTGGTCATTAAATGTTATAAGTAGCCTACTTCCAATTAGAAGCACTTCAGGTATTGGTTAAGAATTACTTCCAGTCAGAATTAAGTAGGCCTAGGCCTACTGCAGGTTAGAAGTATACAGTACATCGATTAAGAGGTAGATCAGGTTAGAAGTTATTCAGTTTACAAATAAATTCACTTTAGGTTAGCACTACAGATTGCATAATATGACACTGAGAACTTGCCCAAATCCAAATCTACCACTCTTTGTAAAATTTCATGCAACTAAACATATGATTAGTATACCAGCAGCTCAGTAAAAAAATTATGAATATCGAACATGCAACTCTAGTATTAATTAATTCAAAAAAATATTTTACTTTTGGAATAAGCTGTCCTGCAAATCATATAAAATTTATGAATTATGATAAAATAATGACATTATATTACATTTGCCAAAGCATGATTTTTTATGACTATATGGGCTGGAGCATGTGAGGATTGCAAGCTTATTTTTTTTGGTATTTCGCATTTTGGGCTACGAGCCTTTTAAGCTCTTTATGCCCTACTTAGGAGGTGGGAGTAAACGTGCGGTCGTAGCAGACTTAGTGGCACTACCCCAGCATTAGCCACGAAAACCATGGTCAACGCAGCCGACCTTGGGAATTGAACCCAGATCTCTGAATGTCAGGCGGGTGTTACTACAACAGTATTGTCCTTATCATCCACTTTTAGTTTAAACCCACCTATAGACTTCGAGTCTATCTGTATACCAAGTGTTGGTACCTGGTGAGAGAATTCTCCCACAGGGTTATTGGGACCATAACCCTGTTAATGGGAGTCTAACGTATTTGGTATCTCCTTCTAGCATGGAATTGAAGTCTAAACCGTAGCTGTTCCAATTGCATGCTTTTTCTGCTTCGGAATTCATCGAATACGGGGCTTAAACATGCAAAATTAAGCATATTTCTAAGGAATATGCATGTGCAAGCCCCTCGAGCTCTTCTTTAATCAAAAAGCAAAAGCAAAAAAAGCATGCCAATGTAACAAATTGTCAATAGATGGCCTCATGACTGTTTTACTTTTGCCCTGTAAATGAGTAGTTCCGTGGTTTAAAAGGTCTATTATCCTTTGTCCATGCTTAAAGCCCCATTTGGAACAAAAAGTTCTTCAGGCAGGACTGCAGTTTGAACACGGTACACGACAGTTGATAGGATTTTTGGCCATTTGCAATAGGCTGTGCTATGGCTTAGTACATGGCTATGCCAGTAAATCCATATCCTTTCGAACAATAAGGACTCATACCAATTACGAATAATTTATGAATGGTTTAATAACATTAGATCCGATTTCATATAAACTGTACAATTTACTTACAAGCTTTTTGTATAAATTAGGCTGGTCTATCTAGACGACGTACCCTTCTTTGCCGCCATTATTTGCGCTCGAAGTAATTCAATCTTTAGCTGCCGTTCTTTCATATCCAATTCGAATATAATCTTAGCCCTATCGTTCTGCTCTTCGGCCAACCTCAACATACGTTCTTGATGCTTCCTTTTATGCTTTAAATAGTCCATTTTTTCCATTTCGAAAGATTTGATTGACATTTGCTGAATTCTAGCTAGAATGCACCCAACACAACAGATCTCATAGCACGTCACGCTACGTAATTTAGATATTAGAAAAGAGTTACTGCAGTACACTCACTCAACGGCTTCAAAAATCTCCGTCTTTTCAAAAATCCCTTGAAGTTGTTGTTTGGCACAGTATTTACCTGAACGTCCCTATCGGTCAACAGAGGTAAACCTTAAGACAGAAATACTCTACTTTATATTAAGGCATTAACGTAATAAACTCACGAATCCATCTTTAATTGGGTTCATCTTTGGTACTGAATAAAAACCGGATTTGATATATACATACCAAAGGGAACGATTTTCTCCGTTGAATTCGTTCGGTTTGTTAACAAACTATCTATATCGGGCAATACGGATACCGCACTGCTAATCGACAAATTTTGAAATTGGGCATCTCCATTCATTGACGCATCCAAAACTGAATCTGAATCACAAACGTCGGCTAAAAAGTCCACGCGCTCTTTCAAACTGTCATCTGCAAAAAGAACAAAAAAAACATTTAAGGCCATTGGCAATTTTTATATTTTGCCTGGCTTAATTCAAGTAACACTATTCTGTACCAAAATTTTAAAAAATTGCAAGAAAGTGACGAGAATGGTTATGCAATTAATTTTATACAATTGTTTAATTTTCAAGGGATGTCTATCCATTTTTGCAATTAGCTAAGCTTAATCAGTAAAATGTACACAAAATCATATAGATTCCAAATCAAGAAACTAGACGAAAAACCCAATTTAATATTTGCAATTTTTTTATAATTTTAGCACAGATATGATTTCTTGCAATTTTTTGTTGGGTCATGTTCCTAGGTTACCTTTACTGGCACGAAAATGTGCAAAAAGTGAATTGCATAGGCCTACATGTACCTCAAACTGAAATGTTTGCTGACCTATTCAATTATGCAGGATATTTTTTTTCCAATTATAAATTTGGGAATATTGTAGGAATTTTTGCCACAGTAGGCTACTATAATTTTACATGACATTTTTTTTAAAATTATATTAGGGCCTACTTTACTAAACTTTTCTTTTTATTTTCTGCAAATATAGGCCTACCTAGTTTGAATTTAATGATAACCTGTTAAAAATTTAGGAAAATTATCAAATGAGTGAATTACAAACTAACCTAACCTTTCCTGGTTAGACAAAAAGCTCTAACAGGATGAGTTCAACTTTACACAAAGGTGAAATTGACCCCAGCTTTAATATGATGCATTGAAATCTTAAGAAATGTATAACAATACGGCATAAAATTAATTTAAATTTTTAAATAATGGGTAAGAAAAACTGTAAAATACAGGATTTCTGTTACCCTAAATAATTGCACTTTTTATAACTGATTTGGTCAATTTCCCCAGGTTAATTTCACCGGCAAAAAAAATATCCTAGGCCTACACACAAATTGAAATTTCTTGCTTAGCTTTTCTGCACCAGCTCACCTGCTTCCAGTTCGTCAGTCAGCCCTTCAATCTTGACCCTTCTCCTTCTGAACAGATTTCCAGCCGGTTTGTGCCTTGTTTTGTGATTGTCCCACCACTTCCTCAGTTCCACGTCTGTCCTCTTGCACTCTACAGAGATGGTGCCGAATTCATCTTCAATCTTCTTCCACGCATCGTTCTTGCTCCTCCTGGTAATGCTCTTGTTCTGCTTGTTTTCGATGATGCTCAGGTAAGGTGCAATAATACTCAGCAGCAGATTCTCCTCTTCGGCAGAGAAATTCTTCTTCCTGTGTCTGCTAGAAGCCCTCCCTCCCTTGCCATTAGCAGGGCTGGGGGTGTGAGTGGGAGTGTTATCCTGGTGCACATGGATTTCGAGTTCCATGCTGCCATCCAGGCTATGGGAATGTTCCTCAACACCAACGCTATTGGGATGGTCCATAGCACCCCTCTTGGACCTATTTGCAGCGGTTGAATTTTTCGTCTTGGGATCTTTCTCACTCAACCAAGCTGCCATCTTTTACCTCAGCTGAGGGCTTGGCTTTGAGTGGGACAAAGGTGGAAAAATCGGCCTTGGTGGCGCTGTTAAGCAGCAACCGACCAATCACAGCCTTTCTTTATGTATAAGCTTTCCTCACTGCAACTGGTTTCCCTCAAAGTAAGGAATGTATTTTCCCTCTTTAAGATAATGCTGCATTGAATGCATTGAAAGAGAACTTCACCCCTCAGCTTATAAGGTCAGCTCTTAAGCTGGAGGAAGATTCCAAAAGCATCAGCTGTTGCCATAGAAATGAACAGGCAGTTTTTAAGGTTGACCTTAAGCTCTTTAGCTAATCAATCTTAACACTAAAACTGAAAAAAAATATTCAAATCAAGGTTGACCTTAAGGAAGTTGTTAAGCTGATGAAATGACTTCAAAACAAAAGAATATTATTGTTTTCACTATAGTCCTATTTTTTTTCGAAATTCATAATTTCACACTAATTATACTATACTGTAGTTTAACTCAAAAAGGCAAAAAATGATTTGGATGGTGTCAGTAGCCGATAGGTCGAATAATCGCCTAGGAGTATTTAACTAACATCAACCAATGCATTTTTGTCAACTTTACAATAACCCATTCTGAACACAAATTTGAGATGAGGGATCACATTCAAATATTGTGACAGTACGGTACAAAGCATGACAGATTCTTTTATGTGTTTTTCTCACCCTATCATCATTAAACCTTCATCTGGCCATATGATACCCCCCTTCCTTTAAAAAAGCACTGCCAATACAGGGTAAATGGAATAATTAAAGAGAATCGCTAATATGCATACAAAAACTGCAGATATACCGGTATTGTACCAATATGTAGCCTACAACATAATATTTTAGGTGCAAAATGTTGTTCAGCTAGGGCAAGGGAATTTTTCTACACTTAAAAATTGACGGTTCAGCCACAAAAATATTTTATTCGAGTTTGTCTTAATTTTCATTTTAACCAGGGGCGGATACAGAGGGGGGGGGGCAATGGGGGCAGGGGCGGATACAGGGGAGGGAGAATAGGGGTAATTGCCCCCCCTTAGCCAGCAAATTTTGCTGTCCAGTATAGGCAGAGACAATGGCCGCCTCCTTCCGTAATATGCGATTGCCCCCCCCCCCTCACTGTATCCGTCCCTGATTTTAACTTGATTTTTTTCTGATAAAATAATAGGCTTAAAACAAATTTAATCAAGGTAAGTTACAAATAGGGAGTTTACAAAATTTCGCAAGAAATAAATTCAAAGCAAAATTGTTTACCGTTTACTTTTGAAAAAAAAACACGGTAATTTTATTTGGGAGGTAGTGAAAGCCCAGAGTCCAATAATTATATAAAGCTTCATTCCGTGTAGAAATTGAAATTTTGGATCAAAAACTCAC
The DNA here is from genome assembly GCA_034700285.1 of Proteroiulus fuscus. Taxonomy (NCBI): domain Eukaryota; kingdom Metazoa; phylum Arthropoda; class Diplopoda; order Julida; family Blaniulidae; genus Proteroiulus; species Proteroiulus fuscus. The sequence continues at coordinate 9,911 of JAQIXP010005452.1, forward strand.
AGAAAGTGACATCAAGCTATCAATTTATCATTTTAGTCTGGGCAAAATTTCGAAACTCACTAACAAAGCGATAGGTCCGATTACCTTTTTAAACATTGATGCAATACACACCGACACATGGTATTGAGTTAGATTATCTTGCAAATTGTTTTAAAATAAAGGCCTAAGTCTTCAATGCCTACACAACATTAGCCTGAGTTTGCAGATCAAGAGCTTGCCTAAGAAGTAATGCAACTTGACTCAGAGTACTTAGCTAAATTATAGTACAGTATAGTATAGGCTGCAGCTCTGCAAAATAGACCACAAGTACCATAAGTTACCAATTTTATTACCACGCTTGTGGAACCAAAACTCACACTTTAGATTTAGCCATTTTAACCCAGGGATACTCAAATAGATCAAACCATGAACTGGCCCACCAGCTAGCGAAGCATTGAAAGGAGGGCGCTATCCAAGACACTTTCCCCCAGGAACCTTTTTTACTACACATTACGGTGGCCCCCATGTTTTGGGGGGAAA
>JAQIXP010005453.1:0-10428 GCA_034700285.1 Proteroiulus fuscus
ATGCCAATATTCACATTTAACATTTTATAGGTGATTTTCTGATTAACGCCAATTTATTTTCTGTGCAACGCCAATTCCACTTTTATCCAGTTTCTGGGTAACGCCATTCTGGGTAACGCCATTCTGGTAAACGCCAATTCTGGGCAACGCCAAGACACCCTAAAATGTGGTGCGTTGTGATTTTAACTAAACTTTCAAATTACAGGGAAAGTCCCACATTGCAGCAAGTGATATTTAAGTTGTTCACACTTACAAGATATGAATGGCTATGACAATAATAATAGTATCAGTTTCCATATCGAAGAAATCGAGTTGTTTGCCAAATACACGTTAGGCGCTATTTATCCTCAGATTTCAGCATACACGAGCAGTTGGTGGCGCCCTCTAGGACATGCGTGCCTACATGTTTCACGAGAGTCAATGTTTTTTATCCAGTAGAGGGCGGTACATACTGTCAGTAAAATGGCGCCTACTTGGGCGTTGCATTTTCAATCAAATCCATGTATTCAGGACATTTTATCTTATGATCGGCAGGCTGAAATCAAATTGCAATTTCCATGCCTTTCCTAAGTTTTTATGCTCTTTCCCTTACAACCCACTTCTTTCATTGTGTGACTTTCCCTTTAATAAAAACTTGATAAAAATTCATTTGACAGGGTGTCTGGCCAAATTCAGTAACGAATTTCCCTGACATTACCAGGTTTTCCAGACCAATTTCACAAATTTCCAGACCACTTGAAAGTGATTTTAAACACATTTTTAATGATATATGCAATTAAAACTGCAATATAATTTGGCAACTATACCCTGCCATAAAATACGTTTTTTGAAGGGCTAGTTGAAGGGCTAGGGTGGGAGATAGGGGGCCATGCCCAAAAATATTTTTCAACATTTGGCCTGCAGGCAATAATTTTAAGGCTTTTGTACATTACTGAAAAAATATGGCGCCAAAGGCGACTTTTTGCTCAAAAACCCTCAAAAACTGCCAGAACATTTGAATTTTCCAGATACAGATTAAATTTTTCAGACATTTCTAGATTTTCTAGGTTTTCAAGACGGCCAGACACCCTGATTTGATAACATATCTAAAGTAACAATACCAGGGTTCCCCAAATAATTATATTTTAAATTAAAGCCAAATCCTTGACCACTCCGGCATTTTATGGAGGTTGCTATTTACCCTATACACACCCAAAATAAATTGAAAAACTCCAGTCTTCAGGCCTTCGGTCAAAAATAAAAAAGCAAACCCATTGCAAAATAGCCATCAAAAGCTCCTGAAATGTGCACAGCAGCAATTCAGCACACATCAAGACAATGTTCTTCTTATCCACACAGCAAGATAATGCAAGGCTTACGTAAGACACGCAGAATTTTCTTCAATGAGCAATCTTGTGGAAATAAAGAAGCTGTTCTTGTCTTGTCCAAAAAGCACATAGCACAAGCAGCTATGGCTCACGGAAGTATCCAATTCAATTCATTGATGGCAAAGTGTAAGAAGAGAGGAGTAATGACATAAAACTCAAATTAGTCCCATACACACACACACACAAAAGCCTTTGCCGTTCAAACTAAAAACAAGTATAAAACCAACAACACTTCAAAGGCTCTAGAATAATATGGCACACAGAAAACAAACCTCTAATAAAATTCTATTAAATTTTCTTGGAGTCCATTTTCATTTGGTGCAATAACAGCGGAAAGAAATGGATTTCAATCTTGTAAAGCGCATCCCAATCCCAACCAAACGAGCTTTGGAGGGACACAGAAAGAAAAAAGATAGAAACATCGAAAAACCCAGAATCAACTCGAGTAGAAATGAACATAAATTTCTTAGGCTCAGCATTTCTTGTCAATGGCTTAATTCACAAGTAGCGAATAAGCTAAAGTTGTTTTTGATATAATAGCAATTTTATATAAAAATGGAATAACTTGGAAATAAACAATGTCAAATGGCTGAAATTTGGTGAACAGATATACCGGTATATATTTTATAGGGAATGTGCTAATTTTTGTTATATAATCAAATCTCTGTCCCCAAACATATTTAGAATACATCTTTGAACATTCTCAAGATACACTTCTTGAATTGTCCTCTGATATTAGTCTCACCATTGTTTCAATATAGGAAAGGAGAACATTTCTACAACATTAGTTTCTTAAGTTAAGGTGGGGCTTCCCACGTCATTAGTTGTGATGTAAGCCAACAGATGGCGCTCCCAATTTTGCTGGGAGTCTATGGTAAAATGAAAAATGTATCTTCTCCTAGAGTTTTAAAGTTCAAAACTTGGAATAAAATGCAAATGGTAGCTTAATTCCGTGGCTACAGTCTGATGAGCCACTTTTTTGGCAAAAAAAACTTTGGTTTATTATTTATTTTGACAAGCAACAAAAAATTAAAAACTTCTTTAAAATGTTGTAACTTTTACACCATCTAAAATAGGACTTTAATTGTTGCACACACACACGCTCTACACAACACGCTCTACACAAGTTTGCTTATGACCTGATGTTTACATAATATTTTAAAACCATTTGATATATTTACTACGATTTTCCTAAAATGATGCATTTTCCTATTGAAATATTATTTTTCCTAGGAAACATGTTTTGAGGCTAGAACTAAACTATACCTGGCTAGAACTAGAATGTATACATGTAGGCTATGAAATATTAGCAGTTTGTCTAATTTCTCACCATTTAATAATGGTGGTACCCTAATCTAAAAAGTGTCCTATGAGCTTGTTGTTGCTAGTACTTGGAAGTTGTAAACGTCAAGTTGAGTGGCTCAAGTGATAGTGTGTTTGCTTCATAATGTGAATGTTGTGGGTTCAACTCCCGGTTTCCAAAATTCTAAATAATATATTTTTTTAACGTGTGTAGTTTGATAAATGATAAACAAATACAATTTCTTTTTCACAAGTTGGTTTCATTCATTTCTGTAGTTTTATTTGTATTTTTATACTCGGGAAATTCATCCACTAAATGTTATTCGCCCTTTTTTTAAAAGAACAACATTTAGTGGACTCATGACATCCAAAAAGCAATTGGAGATTTTCAACCCCTTCAATTCTCAGTACTTTATGAAATGTGTAATCAACCAAAACAGCCTTATATTTACGTTCGTAACACTGCTAAGACATTTTGGGAAACTTTTTCATAAAAAACTGTGTCAGTTGTTGAAATTGTTAAAATTCTTGCAACGTCAAAGGTTGCAACAAAAAACCACAAATGCTGCCAAATTATAAGTAAAAAGCCATCACGTAAGCTCTATAGGCACAACAGAACTAACTCTTCCTTGAAAAATAAAACACTATGCACTACGGTCACTACAGACCTATCTTTTCTTCATATAAAGTACATCACGTATTACCTACAATTTCTTCCTCCATACACACACACTTCTAATTGCACACGAAGTAACCCTTTTCTGGTTAAAATCCATCTCCAACGTATACGAAATGTGTGGTTTAAATGTACATGTGGCCAATGTAATGGCACCTTTAAGCCTAATTGCCAGTTACATTTCGACATGCATTTTAGTATTGGTGGCTGCAACAATAATAACACTGCGAAAAAAAAAATGCGAGAAAGAAGAACTGTTGTAGGCAATTGCAAAGTGCATGGTCTGACCATTTAATGTAGTAAAGTAACTCCGAACCTAATTTGTTTGCGATGGAAAAGTGCAAAAGTTGGCTGTATAGTTGAGCTTCTGAGGAAAAAAATAATTTCTAGCAGGTCGGAAGCAATGCCAATTTATACAAAACAAGAACAAACTAGCGCGTTTTATCTGCAGCCTTTTCCCCTTTTACAGTATCTTATGAAGGTTTGAAATGGATGGTGATAAAAAAAATGAACTAGCATTTATGACATGTCGATAGCTTAATTCAGAAGTAGCGAATGAGCCAAAAGAGACTTTCGAGATAATAGCGTTTTATGGAAAATAGGTATAATTTGGAAATAAACAATGGTAAAAGGCTGAAATTTGGTGAACAGATGAAAAAAAAATATATATATTGTAGTAAATGTGCTAATTTTTGCTAAATAATTAAATTAGTAAATTAAATAATTTAAAAAATAAAAGGTTTAAAAATGCACATTCGTTAGTTTGACTTCAACTAAGTTTTCATAACAGAGAAATAAACAAAATGTAAAGTAGCCAATGCACAAAGTTTGCCTTTTGAATAATGTAATGCAAAAAAAGTATCCATTGCTGTCACATTCGCTACTTCTATTGTTATAAAAATCCAGGTCTAGAACCATTTTTAAAAGGTAAACTAACGAATGGTACCATTCGCTACTTTCTTTTAAGGATGATACCTTGTTGGATATTCGCTACTCATCACTTCTGTAACTTTAACAATTATTTGTATAAGTAATTTCTGTAACTTTAGGTTAATTAGAGACACTTCCAGGATCACAATTGTTCACTTATCTCATTTTTGACAATATAGCTTATTCGCTACTTGTGAATTAAGCCATCGATGTGTAGGAGAGACTCACCATTCATAAAGGAGTAAATGAGTATTTTTGCAGAAATTGCATTTCAGAACAAATTTGACGAATTTCTAAAGAACAAAAAGTTTACATTTATGATCAGTAAAACATAAGCTGCACAATTAGATTACCATTCTTTGGATTTCTTGCTTTTTAATTTTTTTTGTTCAGCTATTTCCCTAACTTTTCCCTGACTTTTTACTAGTTTTGGCTAAATTCCCTGACTTTCCCTGACCTTCCAGGTGAGTGGGAACCCTGCATCGGCATAGCCCTTTTCGGGAAACAATGGTCAAAAATTAATCAAAGAAAACCCCGTTCAACGGAAGACAGAACTGAAAATTACCCAATACCAATTGCTTTTGCAATAGATTGATAACTTTTCCGATTTCCCAGTTCACTCTTTTGCTGAAAATTGTTTACAGGATTAATTATAAATGTTACCCAAAGCATTTTAGCTACTTACACTCTCAGGATAATAAACGATCAGTTTCTATAGAAAAAAGACTATAGCACATCTTTCAGCAATTTTCTACAAAACCTTCTAAAGACATACTGCCAAATATTTCCAAAGAATTCTACAATCCACAAAATCCCCCCTCACTTTCCATGACTTTTCAGCAAATCTCCCTGACAATTTCTATTTAAAAAACCATCCCCAAGCCTCCTTTCATAACTTCCTCCAAATGTATTCTAAGCCCTTAGATGAACTACCAACACAATTACAGAAAGTACTTTACATCACAATCAACTTAGCTTTAACATTGATTTTCCATCTTTCCATTTCAATATTTAAGCTAAAAACTTGATTCTTCTCAGAAAGCAAACAATCCAGAACCCAATTCGTAAACAGCATTATATTTTCTACAGGGACTAAATTCATTGGAAATATTCTGTTTGCCATCCAATGCATGAATGTATGCAAACAGCCAAATTTGTATCCAATTTCCCAAAATCATGACTTCCTATTTAGCCATTCATCATTATCCGTTGTGGACTTTTCATGGAACCTTATGTATACACAAGCAGTAAATTCCAAGTTAACTTTCTTCATTTTCCAAGATATACATAATTCTGTATTGAGGGTTTTAGTTGGCACTAATTAATTTCATTTCCCCAATGGATCATCTATACAATGAGAGGCAACTTCTCTCATCTGATCCGTGCAAACAAGGGTCTCAGGCTCCTTTTATTAGGGGATATAAAACAGGCTAGATTACACAGTGTGCAATCAATGGCAGAATATTTGTGTTTCATCTTAGGTAAAATCAAGTGTGCAAAAGACCATGTGTACAATGATGTCAAAGAACACGGGCGAGATGCATTCTGGGATGCAAGGCCTGATGACTGTTCCACGAGGTTGTAAAAAGAAGAGTATACAAACAAAAATGAAGGAGTGGAACAGGATGGATTCATTTGGCACATTCAACCATCAGAACAAATATTCGTTTGGAGAAGAGATTCAACAAACAACTGTTTAAAGAAAGAATAAAAGGGGGCTTCAGAAGCAATTTAAAGTATGAGAAAGTGTTTCCAACCGATAAATTCAGTCGAAAATTCATAACGCTATGGCAACGTCACCTGCCAATGTTGTTCGTTTGGTGTATATCCAAGAGTGAAGAAGAAATGGTTCGATATTTTCCTCTTGATGTCAATTGCCAAACTTTACAAACAAACCAAAATGCTTTAAAGGGAAAGTCTCACATTGAAACGAGTGATTTTTAAATTAAAGACAAACAACAGTTGAGAAGGACGTTGATTTTAATATTTTCAACAGAGTTGCCATTATTTGAAAATCACGATGTTCCCAAGAGACATGTTAGCCCCCATTTTCCATATGTTGATTTATTCATTTTGGCATTACTTATTCGCTATGGAATAGTTATGTGTATTAAACTGTACTTGTACATAGGTAACCCCAATAAATTATTTACAGAAAAGACAATGCAAAAACAAGGCAAATCCCAAGATGGCCGCCAACATCTCCTTGAAATATACATTAGTGGGCGCTGTACTATTTCAGCACAAATGATGGCGCCATTTCATAAACCTCTTTTTTTACGATTTACAATTTTTTTTTACATTTTCAGGGGGCTGTCCACACTTTTCAGAGCATGCATGCTCCTATGGGAATTTCCATGTTAAATTAAAATTAAAATTTCTTAATGATGGCTAAACATAAATCGATGGGGTTTGATTTTAATGAAGGACAATTAAATTTTTACTAAAACGTGATGCATGATTTTTTTGTTTATCTGCCCTGTGAGCTGAACAATCGGGCAAAATGTAACGAAAAACTCAACGGTAAACTTTGAAATTCGAGAAATAAATATAGAATGCATGTAATAACGAAATCAAACTTATACATTTTGTAGTAAATTAAATAATCTTCCAAAAAATCAAACCCCATGGTTATCCGCTAAGCCAATATTGAGATATTGAGATTCGCTCAATTTTGGGAAAACTTTCACGTCAATGTAAAATAGCATGGGAAAACGCAACCGTCATTTTTGAAAATGGATAACTACATTCAAAATGCATGTTACGTCATAATCATACTAAAATTTTTTGTAAATTTAATAATCTTTAAAACAATCAAACCACGTACATTGTTCTTCTTTTACCCGTTCTTGAGTTATATCAGTTGAAAGAAAACGAATTTAACATTCAAATCCCCATAGGCCCATGCTGTTAAAAGTGTGGACAGCCCCCTTAAATAGTAATACCAATCATTATTTTAACTCAATTCATAGGCTTCGAGTGTATATAGCAAGTGTTGGCCCCTGGTGAGAGATTTTTCCAAATGCTTTGTTCGTTTTTGTCCCTCGGTGAGCTGCCTTATTCAATTATTAAGTTGAGTATGTCAATTTAAAGGTGGAATGACATTTATGACAATAAACCCAAACTGATGATTTTGTCCGAGAAAATAAATGCATAGAAATCTTGCAAAAATCCTTTTCGAGATCCAAGGTTTTAAACTATTTTGAGAAAACGAGTCACAAGGTGACGCCACAAACCGACAAAAGAGTACCCAACAGATGAATTAATACCAAGTAATTTACGTTGTCATTAGTCATTGTCAGATGTCAATATCAATGCCATTACTTAGTTACCATGACTATACTCCATGCAGAAGTTCCTACTAATCACTATGTACCTATTGTAATAACAATCCTGTCAAAGCGGATTTTCATCCAAGTTAATTCCCAATTTAGCATGCATCCCGAGACTTATTTATTATTTATTTCTTAAATGTAATTTGTCCATTCCAGGGGAGCAATGAATGAATAAACAGTTCCAGAATATACCTGTTGTGCTTCAAACACTTAATAGCCAGTTAAATTAGTGCTTGCTCTGCAAAACCCAATGCATAATGTAATCACTCATTAATTTTGCATATCATTCAAGTTCCACTGATGGCCACAAAGACTAGCAAAATCCCCTCTGATGCAAACTGAATTGTCATTCAACTGTTCATTTGCAGCAATGAACTCAAGTATATTTACACATGCTGTCCATAGCCAAGAGACAATGTCTTCCAACATCAATTGTGCTGCGAGCTTTTATTATGCATATAATTATGACCACACAAATACCACGATCTTAAAACTACAAATGGGTCATAATGCCGTCTATGAAAACTTGCGGTTCAAATGGAAAATGCTATCCAGTGGTATTCAAAATTATGACGAAAAAGAGAGTCAATAAAGGGGAGTGAAACCCTAAATGTAAAATTTTGTTATTAAAAATAATACAAAAAATGACTTCATTCATGCACTTGAGCATCATTTCATTCCTCTGATCTGATCAGTCGAATATAATGAACATGTGCTGCCTGATGACGTTATTCTCTAGTTGCTCAATTAAAAATTTTGAAATTATTTTTTTATTATTAAATAACTTGACAGTACATAGAGTTACTAAATTTTAAGAAATAATTTTTCTCACTATATTGTTCTTTAAGGAACAGTTTTCTAGGGTTTTAATCTCCTTTAATTCTTAATTAAATTTTAGTATAATGTAAATTTTTATGTTGCACCCGGTATCACGCATTTTGTCACATACAGGAAAGTGACGTAGGGTAAAAACTGATTTAAAAGAAGAGGAAAATATCCAAAATCACATATACTATAGGATTCTAAAGAAAAACGAATTGATTCAAGATGGAGTTTGAAGAAACTAAAGAGTTCTTATGCCACAATTCAAAAGCGGATCCTGCTGGGAGCCATGCCCCCCTCTCTTTCGAATCTCTTCCTCCCTCAAATCGACCCTTGGCAACCGTTGTAGTTCAAGCTTAGATTGACATTTTTAAACTAATCAATTATATCAATGTAGCCATAGGCCTAGCTACTCCAAAGAGTAGGAATAAAAAGCCTAGTTTGATATACATGTTGCACTTAAAGGGAAAGTCCCACTTTGTAACAAGTGATATTTAATTTGTTCACACTTACTAGATATTAATGGATGTGACAATAATAATTGCAGCAAAGTTTCCATACTTAATAAATTACTACGTTTGTCAAATACATGTTAGTCTCCATATATATATTTCAGCAGACAATGAAAGTTGGTGGCGCCCTCTATGACATGGCTAGTCTTACGTGTTTCATAAGCTGATGCCTTTTGTCCAGTAGAGGGTGCGACATTCAGTCAGTAAAATGTAGCCCATTTGAGCTTTGCATTTTTAACCAAATCCACGTATTCAGGACATTTTACTTAATGATTAGTAGGCCTAAGCTCAAATCAAATTGGGACTTTCCCTTTAACAAAATGACCTTTATAAATGATAAAAATTTAAAGGCATGCACGGTACCTGGAAACATGCCCAAGAAAGGAGGTTCACTGATCACTGTACTAATTTTACATTTACAATAACGTTCCCTTGATTCCTAAATGTATTTCCTTTTTACCCATGCATGCAACTCAGACATATATACTCAATGCTTTGAATAAGCCATTACTAGTCTTTTCCTATATAAGAAAAGGGACTAATGATTAATACCCGAGAACACTTTCTCAAATGAATTCCTAAATCAGTGCAGAAGCATCTCAGATGTAAAAAAACAAGTCGCCATTATGTACTGGAAACATTTATAAAACATTGCAGCTGAGATCCACAACAACAAATTTACTTGCAATAGGCCATCTCCACATGTAACACTGCCAAATAGGAATATTTCACATACGAGTGTATACACATATAGAAAAAGGTATGTAAATTAATAATAGCTATATCTGACAGTCATTAACCATTGCAAAAAGAATTTGAATTTGCATTTGCATTGAAACCAGCTATGCTAAAAATATTCAAAATACGTCAATGACCTTAATGACATTTCTGTTCTCTGTGCATAGTATTTAGTTAATTATTAAACATATTATAGATGCCCCCTAGTGGCCCCTACCTGAAGTAGTCTCGCCCCCCCCCCCCCTGGACGGATCTGGCCCCCTTTGGATGCATATTTTTCTAACAAAATCGCATATTACTAGACTTTTATGATTACCATTCAATCATTTAACATTTAATTTTTACTTAAATGTGTTCGATTTTATAAGGTGTATGGGGGAAATTTCCCCTTTCTGGCGATTCAAATTCCCTCCCTCTCTCAAAGCAAATCGACTCAATAGCGGGGTTCTTTATATATATTCAATTCAACTTCAATTCAACTCAATGCCTTATGATCAGCATGCATATAATGATGCCATTTGGTAGGGAGGTTATCCCACATTCAGGAGGATACTCCAACGTCATAAACTTGTGACTTAAACATCATCGTTAAATTGAATTTCTAACCATTTTTGACTATCTTTAGGAGAATTATTCCATTGTCTTATAGAACGTAAGTAAAAGAACATCATTTAACGATGATGTTTAAGTCACCACTTTATGACGTTGGAGTATTCTCCTAAATGTGGGATTACCCCCCTACCAAA
>JAQIXP010005454.1:0-10426 GCA_034700285.1 Proteroiulus fuscus
GGTCAGAAATAGTCTGTTATAACGCCTTATATTCATCCTTTTTGTGTCTTATTAGACATGTCACTTTTTAGAGTGTGAGATTTGCAAATTTCTAAATTTTTGTTGGAGGGGGCTGGGGGCTAGCCCCCTCCACTTTCTGAAAAGGGGAACCAGTTCCCCACTTTTTAGGTGGAAACTACTGTTAATGCTCATCTCGTTCCTCGAGTATACGCTCCTATAGCGAGGTCTGCAACTGTAGAAACTGCGTTTCAGACTTCTCCATTTTTTAGGTGAACTGTCATTTTCCCGACACTATGTTAAAATAATTGCCTTGACTCACCCTCCCCCCCCATCCCCCAATTTCAATCAAAAGCAATGCTTGTGAAGTCGTAGGACGTTATACAGACGTGTGACGTCAAACAATTCGTTTCTAACTTAAACTGTCTCTACACTTTATTCATTATTATTTTATTTTAAGGAATGAATAACGGCGAAATTCTGGGCAAATATTTACCACTGACAACGATTTTTTAGTGTTCCTTAACTGGCATTAGGCACTTAGATTCTTAAAAGGACAGTCCCACGTTAAAAGAAGGTGGTTATAGGAAGAAGAGCAAGAAATATTAGGATAGACAAAGAAATTGCAATTTGATTTTAGCCCACCAGTCAATAAATAAAATGTCCCGAATACGTGGATTTGGTTGAAAATGCTACGCTCAAATAGGCGCCATTTTACAGACAGTATATAGCGCCCTCTACTGAATAAAATGCATCGGCTCTCGTGAAACACGTAAACACGCACGTCCTAGAGGGCGCCACCAACTTTCATTGTCTGCTGAAATCTACGGAAAATTTATATTTTGACAAACGTGGTGATTTCTTAAATTTGGAAACTGCTGCAGCAATTATTCTTTTTGTCCCAGCCATTCATATCTAGTAAGTGTGAACAACTTAAGTATCCTTTGTTACAAAGTGGGACTTAATTTAATTCCCCGTTTGAGGGAACCTTGATATGACATGTATACGGACTTTCTCCTTTTGGAAAATGTCATGGTCAAATATGTCCAGTAACAAGCTTAATTTTTCTATCTCTTGAACAGACAAGGCGTTAATAAGGCCTTTATTTGTTCTAACTTTAGAAATGCATCATTATTATCACTAATTTCGTTACAAAATGTCATCATTTTGCCTGATGTTTATCAACGAAAAAAGCTTTGTTTAGGTGTAAACATTTCCTTAAAGCGTTCCATGTTCGATGAATTACGGACCTCACTTGCTATGTGTAATGTATCTATTATAGCTACTAATTATAATCCAAGTGCATGTTACAAAATGTGATCGGTGTTCAATTACACGTAGAAACAGTACCAAAAAAAAATGGCTATTATATTAATCAGCCATCAGCTAATGCAATAAAATTAACGATCACAATTCACATAGCTAGGCCTATACATATTATAGTACATTGCATATGATTCTAAAAAAAACCATTTTGTTAATAAGCTTCAACCATCTCTTAATTAGCAACTAATTTTGCTTTCGTGTCAGCCAATAAAAGTTGTTCTATGAAATTCTATTTCTATTTATATCCAAGTTTAATATAGATCATGGTTGACACAATAATAATGATGAAAAAAGTAGCAATTTTTGAGGCATTGCCACCAAAATTAGAGCATCATTAACGTTTAAACAAAATCCTATTTGTTATTGTGTATTCAAGTGACCCTTATATATTTATGAGTGGAAAGGGGATTATAATACTTGGATAGAATTCCCAAAAGGACTAAACACACAAACACACACATGCATGTACATGGACAAAAGATGCTTTCTATTATAGAGCATTTCAAGAAAGGAGAGATTTCCAGAATGGGATTAACTTATATATTTCAAGGGATTAATGGGAATTAATAGAAGATAAAGTAAGTGGATTGAAACTAAGGCTTAGCTTTTATGGCTTCTATGGAAACTAAATCCAAATTGACAGGCGCAAGCATATAGGAAATTTTAGTAAGCATTTTATATATAATAGAGTTAGGTCTGTATGTCTTCAAACATACTTACAATGCGACCATTGAGAGTTTAACATATATATAGTTTCGTTTCTTTTCTTTTTAAAAGTAAAAATGCTATACTTTATATACGTATGCCCACTGATTTCACACTTCACAGTTTTCCCTTCACACTTCACAGTTTACACTTCGTCATCATAGTTCACACATTAGTTTTATACTTCACATTTCTCACTTCATTGTTCAAGTGTGACGTGTGAACTATGACGATCGAGAGAATAATAACGTGTGAAGCGTGAATCACGTCCCAAACATCCAAGAACTCCATTTTCGATGGCGTTACAGTATATATTGTAATTTCTCAATTGAAAACTTTTTACTAATCTGGCCCATCTGAGAAAGTTTAGGCAAAGTCAGTTGCCATTTTCAAGTTAAAAAATAATAAATAACAAATTAAAAAAAAGTATTGAATTACATTATAAAGTATATCTTAAGCGGTTTGGTGAATAATTCTACAATTTTTTTTTTGCTGAGCTTGATTGACATTAAGATTTTTAAATAAAAATGTACAGCACTACATGTACCTATATAGAAATGCAAAACAAAATAAGACTTCCCAATAGGATTAATATAGGATAAATACAATGAATGCATTTATGTCACTTCGATCAACTTATACAAATGCCAAATAAATGCAACTTTTCGCTCTCTTTTTCCAAGTATAGTAAACATATCCCTATATATGTTTGTATAGAGCCCCGGTATTTATAAGTATCTTTTATTCCTTGCTATATTGAAATACCTCGCAGCATTATCGCTAATTCGTTAATTACAGCATCACATATTTAAATCGTTAAAAAAAATGCATTAAATACATTGAAGGAATTTTTTTTTCATTCCACTACCAATATTTAAAATGACAGTTACATGCCATACTATAAACATGCTATTTACAAGAGTTAATTAAAGGGTGAAAATATATATTAAAAGTATAATCATATACATTAAGCAAGAATGTGAAGTGCATATATTAAAGAATAGGAGAGAGAGAGAGAGATAAAAAAGTATTCAGTATATATATAAATGGATGTGCAGCACCATAGACATCATTTTACGCTTTAGGTCATTGGAAATGATGAACAAGGATTGTTAAAAGGGTGAGCTATTCAATTTTTATGACTTCATAGATCACCCACTTATGACTCATTTTAAGAAAAAAAAATAGGAGGATATACATTATGAAACTCATTTGATATCAGATGTAATAAATAAGAAATGAAGAGGGAAGATTATAGCACTTATCCAAAGCATTGTAGTTTTAAACTGAAAATAAACAGGTGAAAGGCTATATTCACCACCAGCTTTAAAGAATTCCATGAAATAGCTTCGAGACACTCTTTTAAGCCAATTTTGTTGTTTTTTATCTATTGACTAGAAAAAAAATATTTATTTATCCATTTAGTAGACTTCTGTAATCACATCGTGAGTAAAATTAAATGGATACTTTACTTTCCCAATCAAAATAAAAGACTTTCCAGAAGCCTTCACTCATTAAAATAAATAGTTTTCCCGACAGAGATCAACATTTAAAGATCAAATCTAGCATTTTGCAAATTAAGCAATTTTAAACTAAATATTAAAATCACATGCAGTGAATTAGATATTTTGAAATTTGAAAGCAGATAGCTAGCCTATTCCCAATTAAAATCATTATTCCTTCTGATCTGTCTGGTTGGATGGTGAAAATGTGTAATCATGCAGTATACGTTTGTTATCCTATGCATTTTTGCCACATCGCATTACATTATTTCCCTTCCTGTTCAACTTAGCCTATACTCTTGGATGATAGCATAATATGCTCGTAAGCATTTACCTGACATTTAAAAACTGCCTAATTTGGGAGCACCTTTCCCATGCCAATGCTTAGGCAACGACCCAAGTTTAGGACCACATAACTACCTGATTTTAAAAATCAATACAGTGTAACACATTTTAGAAATACTTCGGAAAGAATCTTAAGATCAAATCTGTCATTTTAGTTATTTATATACAGAGCCAAAAAATTAAAAATTTACACGAAGAAAGAAGTTCTAAATTTATACGTATACTTAATCCTATATATATAAATTGCTCCTTTCAATATTTAACCATTGAATTAAACATTAATCCATTAATACCAGCAGTAAGGTTAAATTTGACGGACATAAAAAGAGCCTGAACGTGTTATCCAGTCGCCATTTTGTCATATAATCGATATTTCTCCAACGTACCTGCCGGCCTCTATAAACATTTTTAATTAAAAATAAGAGCTTCAAACTAAAAATATAATATTAATATTAGGCCTAGAGGTTTAGACTCCGTCCCTTAACCAATGAATAAATCAAATGGTATCGTGGTTATATACACAGAACACACATACGTAAGCTCATGGAAAATTCATTTAGATAATAGTTTCCCTTTCAAAATTATAGTCACTATAATAATAATATCAGACATATTGCTTATTTTTCTAAAAAGTCTTCAGGGGAGAAACGGGATTCATACTGAATTTTACAAGTTAACTTTCCTGATTTTATTTGACAACAAAGATTTCTCTGAATTTATTTGACAAAAAAAAGTAAACTGTTCTTCCTGACTTTTCCTGTCCAACAATGTTTTTTTTATTTTCCTTGACAAAATATAATGCAATTTTTCCTGAACGATTTACATATGTTTAACGTCTTGTAAATTGCAATTAGCACTTATTTTGCACACTTAACATTTTTGATTATAACCAGTACAAATTAATATTACGACATAAAAAGGAAATTAGCCATTAATAGAATAATAAGGATCCACCATTATGGCAAAATTATAGGTAAACATTTTAATCTGTATAAAATTTAACGTAAATAAGTTTATTAAACTTTCATCGCTTTTTTGGCTATACTTTGACATTTTCACGAATTTTTACGATCAATTTTCTTTTGTCTAACTTACCATGACAGTATGAACACTGCAATACTTTTTATTTGTAGTCATTATCAAAATTAAATGATAACTTAATAAAACAACTGCATTTGCATATTAAATACTATCTTCACGGGATGTTCACTGACCAAATTCCACATCTCTGATTTTTCCTTACTTTCCACTTTCAAGGTTTTGAACCCTGATGCTCAACCTAATGATCATTGTAGCTATGACAAACGAATAAATGCATAAAATGTATTGACCAGCACTGTATGTTATTTTACTTGAAAAGTACGTTGTTTATAATACTACGGTGTATTACTAAAAAAATGTATACCAAAAGCATATTAAACGGTATAAGCCAGTGTATTTTTACAAGTTTAACGCACAACTTTTCCCCTTGTTATTTCATTTCTCTGAAAGTCTCCATTTACCTCCTGTTTTCGTTAGGGATTATTTCATGTTGAGTGTTAAAATCGGATTAAGTATAACCTTTATTCATTTTGCCTGTTTGTTCTGGTTGTTCGTATCCAAAAATACAATTAGGAATGTTGATGGTATGTGTGTAACCTTACAGAAAATCAGCAGTTTTTCTTGAGCTTTTTGATCAATTTCTTTTGATCCTCTTAGTCTGACTTTATTCCAGCTGATGTCAAATTGCTTCACTTGAAATCGACCATGCATGGACCTCATGTTAAAAGGTCCTACACTCACTTTTCTAACTTTCTTTTTTTTACCCCCAGATCAATACGACTTTTCAGATTGTAAAGGGAAAAAAAATTCTTACAAGCTAAGGATTGATATGACTTAGTGACACAAAATCCAACATAAGGTCGAAATTCACTTCTTCGATGTAACATCATCGACTGAACGGTAAATATAAAAAGGATTTTATTTTATTATTTATTTAAATACAATTTTTTTTAAAGTTTGCCCCTATGAGTTTTAATGCGTGAGCAATCACTACTAGCACAGAAGCCATTTAGGGAAACATTCATTTCCAGAAAACTGTTTTCAAATATTTAAATTGTTATTCGTGATATCGTTAAATTACACTCAATTGCCTCCCTTAATCGAATATTACTTTAAAACAGCCTATTTTCATCTTATTTCATTTTTATAGCATAAATCTGTTTTTCTAAGGGCCACTTATCACGTAGTTATTCCCACTTTACAGCGAAAATTTATTAAATTTACCCTTTTATTTATATTTTGAATCCATTTTTTGTGTCTTATCGCACGTTTAAACGCTTTTTTCTCTCTCTCAAGTGCATATTATACTATATATACTCCCGCATAATAACACTCGAAAAATAGAACCCATGCAATTACCACCATTGGAGCAAACGCATGAAAGTCGCATGAAATCGAATAACAAATTACATTGCATGCTGATAAAAATACAATGTAAATTATTCTCAGAAATGTCTTTTTAAGTCGACAATTTCCTAGTTGACAACTTGCGACAATTGTTTTCAGCATAATTTCAACAGCTTTAAGCACTTCGTATTAAAAATCCTGGCTGGGATCATTGGGCGCCCTCCTGTTCAAAAAGCCTAGATCCGCCAGTGCATTTGGTTATGACATCTGTAAGTCATTGTTAGTCAACAATGATAAGGCATGCAGTCCAAAAGTCCATCGGACATTACACTCCAAGTGAGTCAATCAATGTATGCCCAAAGAGGGCGTCGCATTTACAACGAGGTAACCATAAGTTTACCAATAAAATGCGTTCAATGTTTTCTTTTTGTCCATTGTATATATATAATTAATAAATTAATTAAAATATCCGGATGGTTTTTTTTAAAACATTATGGATTGTTTTTACCTCGTTTCCAAGACTTCAATAAAATATTAAAATATTCGCTATTGTTTATTTCAATTTGAACGAAAACGAAATAGCAAAATGCACAAACGCTCAATGGCTATAAACTAACGACAAATAATTCAGCTGATTTAGTCAATTGTTATTTATTTTTTTTCGCTATTTACAAAATAAGATCCACCTACAAATTATCGATAATTTATTATCAGTTTGTTGTTGAATTGAAATAACCAACTTCCCACTTGTATTACATTTAGATTTAAGGGAGGGGGAAAGGGAAACGGAAGTGCCCCGGCATCATTTTTCTCTTAAGTTGGACCAAAGCCAAAACCATAAAAAAATACTAAATTTCATTTATTTTTTTTCCTATTCGTGCTCTAGTATTATACCTATACAGACGACAGGTAATCGTATAAAAGGCAGAAAATAATGCCTGGACTATAATTATATCCTATATACTGGCTTAGTTTTTATCACAAACATTTATAGAGAAAAGATATATACCGCGAGTCTTATATTTAACAGCTTCCTATAACAGTTTTTTGTACTTGTTTAGGCTTATATACAGTTTTTATAGTTTATCAAAAAGTCAAGAAGCCATAAAACAATTTAAAGTTTTAAAGAACTATATACACGTAAACTATTGCACTATTTTTCAAGCACTTGAAACTAAATTTAAAAGGCAAATAAATATTGGTTTGGGAAAACAAAATGTAAACTGTATAAGGCAAGTTGAGATTCATTGAAATTAAGATTTCAAAGGAAAATATCACCCTAACAAGTTTTTATCAATCAACAATATAGTGAGAAAAAATGTATTACCCAAATTTTCACAACTATTTCTCTCTAATTATTTCAAGAAAAACAAAAGCCACTTCACTAAATGGAGTTTGCTGCGGAGCTGCATGTCAAGGACCTCATAAAGCACATGACCTGCAATCCTTTTTTTTAAAGTAAAAGTATACAACTTTGAAAGAAAGAGCATGAAAAATTAGAAAAGGCATGGGATTTGCAATTGGAAATGAGCTTATACCAATCATTAAATAAAAATGTCCCGAATACATGGATTTGGATGAAAATTTAAAGCACAAATAGCCTAAATAGGTGCCATTTTATTGACAGTATATAGCGCCCTCTACTGGATAAAAGGTATCAGCTCCATAGACATATACACGTCCTAGAGAGCGCCACCAAATAGAACTGCTTGCTTGACATTGTATTTTGCAAATGTCGTGATTTATTGCCACGATTCCATTCATATCTTGTAAGTGTATATAATTCAAAAATGACTTGGTACAAAATGGGACTTTTCCTTTAAATTTAATGATAACCAACTCAAAAGTTATTAAAAAAAATTATCAAATTTAACGGAATACAGAAAACTACCTCTCAATGCAGATTTTCCTGATAAGACTTGGGTCCGAAAGAGATGAGATTGGCTCCAAATGAATTTGTGATGCATCAAACCATTATGGAGTTTATGCAAATATAAGGTTCAAAATTAATGTATTTCTATATGAATGTAGAGAAGAGATTGTAACATGCATATGCTAAAATATTGTACAGAAATATTAATACAATGCACACATGGAATGTAGGACATCTGTGGTTGTCCCAACCCACCCCCACCCCCCCCCCCCCACCCCCGATAGAAATACGAATACGTTTCAAGTACAACACACTGCGCAAAACATATTTAAATTTGGTATAAATATTTCATAAAATCCACACATTTGTATATTCAAATTGAACTTGTATACAACGTAAATCATATTTTAACTGCATGGTATAATCTAGTATATAATTTGTAAAATTGTTGCTATAAGTACACTATATAGTACTTGCTTTTCTGATATCGATTTATTGCTAAGTGCAAGCTAACATGCAAGCAGGAAAATGCTTTTTAAAAGTAAACTTAAAAGAGTTCAATAGTTTATCAAGGGGTGGTTATGTAATTCCAGGTACTTATAAGCAAATTAGTAATGTGAGATGACCTAAGTTAATAGGAAGTGAGTTAAAGATAGACAAAAGTCCCGAAGATCATTTAGGAAAAATACACCAAAAACACAAAAATCCTACGAACGAATAGATAATGCAAGCCCTCTGGCAAATTTAAAGAGCAGAAATACGGGGCAAAACGTTGCATAATGTAATTGATAAGCAAGAAACTCAAGTTGGCTTTAGTGGGGATTAGGTTTGAAAACCAGTGAGATCCCCTTTGCACGTCGCAATCAGACAAGATAGGGTTATCTCGTAGGTCATAGAATAAAATGAAGATGAAGATGTTGAGGGCAAGAGGGATGCTGAGGAAGGAAGGAAGGAGAACAATATATTATTATACTAAAGCAGAAAATGTAACATTCAATTTGCACTGCGTGTGTGAGTGTATAACAAATTGAGTAAAAAACAACCTATGAGAAATGAGATGTACAAGGAAATATACGTATACAAGAAAAGAGTAAAACCGTGGTTCTCATTGGGTCAAACCGAAGCAAATATTTACCAGAGATTTACATCATGACTCGTAAAGAGGCTTACGTTGGATACTTTTTTACGTTCTAGTTTCCACCTGTTATGAATGATATGAGGGATTTATAAGCACGGACTCATCCTAATGATAGATTGGTGGCAATTGTGTGCCATGCATACACGTTGGGAAATGAGATGGATAAGCCAACTCTTTTGACTTTTATGAAAAGTAGACAGAAATCAAATTGAATTGAATGCAACAGTTAGCAATTAGCAGTGAGCAGTGGGGGGCTGTAAAACGTACAGAGAAGAAATAAAGCTGAATGGTCTTTTAACAAACAAACAAACAAAAAATTATGTATTATCCCAAATGCTAATCAAATAATTTCTTTGTTTTGAGAATTCAAAACAGTTTTAAAATGTAATAAATCTTTAATTTGAATTAACGTATTATGTTACTTTGGTTACTTTCACCGTCCAAATAGCTAGCTTAACAGACCAGGCACAAACACTGAATAAATTAACATTGAATTGAGCACTTTAAGCTCAAACAACACTATACTAGCTTGACCAACAGGTTAAAGGGAAAGTCCCACTGTGAAAGAAGTGGGTTGTAGGAGGAAAAGCGATGAAAATTAGAACAGGCACGGAAATTGCAATTGGATTAGTGCCCACCAATCAATAAATAAATGGATTTGGTTGAAAATGCCAACCCCAAGTAGGCACCATTTTACCGACAGTATGCAGCGCCCTCTATTGGATACAAGCATCAATAGCTCTCGTGAAACACGTGGGGGCTAGAGGGCGCCATCAACATTCAGTGTCTGCTGAAATCTCACTCTAAAAACTGATCATCTTATTATAAGATGCGTTTGCATCTTTTCTACTTGTCCCTCAATTAAGATGCAAAGATGCATCTTTTTGAAGTACTGCAATCTTATAAATAGATGCATCTTATAAAATGTACGAAGCATATAAAATATAATTCCACCTTTGTACATTACCTAATACAGCCTCTATATAATTTGGTACAGTACTTACGAATTTCCCTTACCTCGTTGTGTTGTCATACTTACAGCCAACCAGAACGTCCACCCCTCACACTTCATACTATTTCGGTACAGGATTGTCATTGATATACCCATTCAAAATTTGGAACTAACGCTTGTGGTTTCGTGATGTTTTGAAA
>JAQIXP010005455.1:0-10424 GCA_034700285.1 Proteroiulus fuscus
AATTCCACCGGGCCCCCCCCCCTTGAGATCTGAAATACATTGTAAAATTCCACCGGGCCCCCCCCTAACCGGAGGTCTAAATGCGCCTATGTCGCTTCACATCATTGCACAGCTCACTTTATAGTACCGGTATTTTTAAATAAAGTTGTATAGTTTCTGGAAATTATGATTCAGCCAAAACATTTACTTCTGCTAATAAATTTAAACATTTGTTTATATAGTAAAACTTAAATGAAAGTCATCTCATTTTCATGCATCATTTATTTGAAAATTATTATTGAAATTAAAAAAAAAATATTCTAAATCTAGATCTATATAGTTTGACTATTTTTAATTTGTTTGAAAAGTCAGTAATTCATGGTCATTTTAACCAAAATGCACGAATATATGTGGTGACCTAAGAAAAGGTCAGTCTGACTTTTGGAATATCTGGGTTCGACTCCCATGGTCACCTGCCTTCACTATGGTTTTCATGGTTCTTCATAGTTCCAGCTAATCTCCCCCACTCACCACACTTTATCATAAAAAGCTAATTGTTTGTTTTTCGGTATAAAAAGATATACCATGGGATTTGAATATTTCTATTGTACCCCGATGTGGGCATTCCTGATATCGCCTTAATTCACTGGTCAGGTTTGTGAATACACAGAGAAGTCAGATTTGAAAACAAGTGATGCAATTTTCAACTTATCATTGGAAAATCTAAAGAAAAAAATTAAGAAAACCGATCTTTAATTTTGCAATTAAACCCAAAATTACTGAAAACTTCCAATTAAATTTTAATTTTAACTTAAATTTAAATATTTTTATTTTATGTAGAATTGGTTATATTCGACCCCATGGCTCGATACTGCAAACCAGTAAATATGTATGCATGCATCCAGTACTGCATGTACCACACATAAAAAGTTACATAACAATACATACACTCGAATACTGGACTTATAAACACAAATATATTTTATTAAAAATGTTTTGTATTACAACAAATGCCCAGGAGCAATAATTGGTGAAATACATACGTTATATGAAAATATTGGTAGCTATTAATATGTACAACAGATAGTGTATAAACATGTTCAAACAGGATTCAAACGTTTAAAAAGGCATCCAAAGATACTCATGTAAAACTATTCCTAGTTTGAGGATGATGAGATTTTGCCTGTTTGGTTTAAATATATATGTTCCTAATTTTCAATTTCATTTGCAACCCAACTACCTGGTATATTGTGACATTGCAGAAATATTGCACAAAAAAGCTGGGGGGAAACTTTTTAATGTGCTGGGGCAACACTAGATTCAACATGGCAGCTGAGTCTTTTTCCATTGAGTATAATACTAATTAATTATTGTCAGTGTATTGCTAGATTTGCATGCCAAGTCCTTCTAGGAAAATAGGCAGATTAACCATGAACTAAGTTAAGGTCAATCCAACTATATATAATATTGGTTGCCACTGCTTTCTCATTTTACTATGCAATTTTATTGCCTGTGAAATCGTCAATTATCATATTGACTAAATGTATAAACTTGTAATGGTATAGTTTTCCGGGTTACATTGACGTTGACCTGTCAAATGTATTATGGCACTATCCCTGAACGCCTAGCACGGCACATGAAATCACTCCATCCTAGGTAACAGCCTGCCATTTTAGCGTTAGTGGAATGGGATGTGCTAAACAGTATTCGCCAATTGTCAATTAGAATTAATGTTCCAGGAACTGGTTGGACACGGCAGAATTGATGAGAATTTTGAATAAGCTGAGAAAATGCGTGAAGGGCAAAATAAAATCGATCCATTTCCTCGAAAGGTATGGTTGATAGTGTGGAACGGTAGTACATGTTATACCTGCAAAGAAAATTTTCATCAATACTTCCTTGTTTCTCAATTGTTAATTAATGTTAATGAGGACTGTAGGAAAATTAAAAAAAAATCAAACATTGTAGCAAGGAATTTATTAACAAAATAATCAAATGAATTTACTTGATTTGTAACAGAGCTCCAGTTAAAGCATCGTGCTTCAAAATAACATCAGGACATTTATGTTGAAATGCATCATCTGTGTATTCGTATAATAGCGGAAGTTCGGACAAAGTTCTGTAAGCTTCCTTGTCTTGCTTCTGCAACTCTTGGGCTATGTTGAATCCGTCCACTAAATTTATGCGCATCTTTGAATCCGTGCTTAAACAGTGAACGACTTTAACACTAAAAAATGAACATTAAGATTTATTTAATACTCATAATTCTGGGGTCATAGTCTACCAGTATATTTTCTATTGTTTTTAGGTTCCTAGATAAGTTTCTATATGTTTTGTTTCTTTGCTCGTATAAGTTACACCACAAATAAAAGTTAGGGTCATTTTTGCCTTTTTTTGAAAGTTGAGCTAACCCAATAGAACCAATGCCTGTAACTACGAAAGACTACATTGAACAGGTAGTTTTCTATGTCATAATAATCCATTATTTTCACTAATTTTACCCAAAATTTTGAGTTGGTTATGATTAAAATAAATATACTCTCACAACAACTTCTGTTATAGAATTATATCATTAGGAAAACAATTGCCTATGGTGTAAAAAAAACCCTTATAAAATGGTGACAATTTCTATAGTTAGGGAAAAAATGTTCATCTATATATATATAGGAGCTTCACCTGACTGGCTGACTGATTGACTGACTGACTGACTCATATGCGCCCAGCCCAAACCGCTGGACCTAGAAACTTGAAATTTTCTATTTTCTAAGAAGATTTCTTTTAAGTCGAAGGGGTCATTTAAGAAGCGATTTTTCAATAACCCCATTTTTTAGTGATCTATGGCCAAAATGGTGAGATCTACGGATCATAAACGCTTAGTAACAGCTAGGTTTCCAATAAAGGGCAAGAAACATTTGAGGCAGGAATTAGTAAACTAAGCAGAATTGGAAAAGCATACCCAGCTGGCTCTGTCAAATAGCTCTGGTCAGTATGTGGTGCGATTTTATGATTGTGAGAATAGTGTTTGGTATGAAGCATGTCACTCTGAAATTCCATTAGTTTGCCAAAGAAGCCAAGACGTAAAGGACAAATCCTTTGTGCTGCATTCTGGGTGGCTTCAAGAGTTTGAGGTACCTTTGATAAAATATAATTTAAATTTAATTAAATTCCTGACGAAATTTTTATTCCAAAATGGGGCTCATGCTATTTGCATTTGGTTTGCTGCAATATGCACGTTTATTGAGCCCCATTAAGTCTTCACGATAATGCATCTTTAAATTATTTATTTTGAAATGATATGCATGCAATGCCATAAATGAAAGTTTCTACTTACATTTTGAATAATGGCAAATCCCCTTTGCACGCATGAATTCAAGACTGTTTTGAGAGCCTCTTCAGAATTCATGTAGTCTTCGAAGTCTACCAAATCTTCACTAATGGAAACAGAATCCAATCCGCCTCCCCACAAAGATTTCTTGGCCCTGCTCTTGTTCTTATACCCGCTATAAACATTATTCCATAGCCAGTCTATGTTGTAAACTGACTGATGTCCATCGGGCCCTGTAATTTGAAATAAATAGATTATATTATTATTTTTTCATATTAATTCTTTGGTTGAGCATCAGGCGGTCTGCCTGCATCCATGCTAAAATTTTTTTTGTTTATAGCATTTCTTGGTTATTGTGCTGCGATGTGAAACATGCCTCCTGGTTGTTAACTTTGCTATTAAATGACTTGCTTAAAACTAAAGACAAAAGCTGTTAAAACATTTAAATGGAAAAATTAATATGAGTTATGGAATTGGTGTGTTGAATTTTTGTATAGTACTTGCAACTTCCAGATGCTTTCCAGGTGCTTTCTGAATTCAATTGGTTTGGGAGGCCAGTTTGTTTATTATTTCTTCATAAAGGCTCTTTCACATTCACATGTTTTTTTACATATGTCCAGTACATATGTCGCTAAGTTTACGTGTGACGTCAGTTTGCAATGTTGGGATCAACCCAACTTTGCCTCCTATGTCTATGTTTACGTCAATGTAATAAAATAACATGGATATGTGAAAAAGCCTTTAGTTGAAAAACAATTAATTATGTCATTAAGAGACAGTACGTGTAGCCTTTAATTAAAATTTGAAAATCGTACTAAAATTTAGAATCACAAAAGTTTCCATAAAAATGGAAATTTATATTAGGCCTACTAAAATATGAAGATTCTTCCTTGATTTTAACTGTGATTATACTTTACATTTAGATAATTTGTAATTGCTCAGTTTAAGTTATTAAAATTTGCTAAAAATACTTACAAAATAAGAAAAATAGCACCTCCGTGGTTTTTTTCTTTCAATAATGTTAACTAGCGTAATGCATTAATGTTAAGGTCTTGATAACAATTTTTTCCAAAATATACAAAAAGTTAATGGATAAAAAAGCATGGATTCTGGGAAATTTATCGATTCTCTGTGATTTATATTTAAAAAGAAAAACCAAGTAAGAAAACAATGTATACATGTTCCAGAAGTAGAATTAAATAAGCTACAAGAATGTTTTACAATAAAGTGCTGACGTATATATATGACAGAGAAGACATACAGATGTGGTTTTTAATAACGAAACATAACAGAAGCCATAATATAATAGAAAATTATTTTGTCATTATACATTTACTAGGCGTAAATTCATTAGAAGTGATTTCGTAAAGCACTGGTAAAATGAGTTACACATCTTCAAAATGTGTTAGCCTTGGAATGCTGACAAACACATATAACAGCCAATTTTTATTTTAGTTTAAATTTTATTAATTATATAAAGAGCATTAGCAACAATCACAATTGTTTTTGTAAATCTAGCTCAATTTTAGTGCATGGTTTGAAATTGGCCAAAGTTTTGTTTTTACATGTAATGTTCAAACGATCTGCATCCAGTTGGGTATTTTGGGGTTTCATGTTCAGTCCCACTGCTGCAATATCCACCATTTTATGGTGGGTTAAGGCATTGTAACAATCAGGGCATCTGCAGTGATCCCGCAACCAAGTAGAATGAAGTAGTAAGGGACCAGACCAAGAAGGATTTTGCAATTGAAGAAATGTACCATCATTAGATGATGTTATACTACTATTAGCATTACTATTGCCTAGAATTGGGAAGAAAATTGACATTAGTGCATCTTTAAACACTCTTTTCAAATTAATCGGGATCAAATATTTACACAGCTTATACTAGAACGAATACGAGTAGGTTTCTCGTATTATTTTAATTTTGTGACATTGAGGGAATATATACTGACATTAAAAATGTATAATGTTTCATACCTACATCTCTGGGTATGTTTTTATCAAAAAGAGGATGTATGATAAATGTTTGAAGTTTGGTAGATAGTAGACGGATATTAGAATTGGTGGCTATAATCAGAATTGTGACAGAGTACTATACAGGTAATGATTTTGTAATTAAAAAATGTTGGAACACAACTATATAAAACCTATATATTTCAAAACATTAAAAATGAGCATTACTTAAATCTTATTTAAATAGAAATACAGTAAGTGAATTTTTTATTTTAAAAATTAGTTTTAATGTTTTCAGAACTATTATACAAAAAGCCAATTATCTTGGTATATAGGAAAGTTGAGAATGTATATAAAGTTAAATACCGGTACTCCAAATACCAAAAATGGCTGCTATAAAAAAAAGGGTATTTTAGGAGGTGGGAAATTTCGTGGTCTATCTTGCTTCCGAATGGTTAATACAACTTGAGTTTTAGCCCGGCCGTTGGGAAGTTGGGGGGGGGGGGAGATACATGTGTTATCGCTAATGTCAAGTTTAAGCAATTCTACAATAATTTATATAACTATATACAATATTTAAAAATCATGACACAATACATCCGTCACAATCTGTGGTTGCATGGCCAACTACTTTCTACTTACTTTCTGAGCACTGAAGCACTACTGTCGCAGTACTTTATGAGTTGCACTCGGGATGGATGACGTGGTTGGGAGGGATAGGAGAGTTTTGAATACCGATATGTACAAAACAACAAAACGTATAATTGATAATTCATTAACGTGGTATCTTTTGAATACAGTTTATACGCTAGTATGTTAATTTTTTTTAAGTAAATGATCTGGTTAATTATTCTTTGTTATATAACACATAGGCCTATAACAAAATGTAATTCACGGATGTTCATTAAAAAAAATTACAATTGCAAATTTTGTTTCTATTTACGACCTCGTAATTTTTTATTTTTAGATAAAATGTATTTAATTTTATTTGTTTTGGAAGCAAAATTCACCATTTCATCAATTTAATGGTGTAAAGGTATATGCACTGAAATATTTCAATATTCCAACACGAATTCCTATGAAAAATGTACCAACCAATCTTAGAAAATAAGATTGTTGCATTGTTTGTGTATGATATAATGTACATAAATTTAATTTTGCTCAAAAGACCAATTAACTATGTTGAATAAGTTTTAATTCCAATATAAGGAATAAAATATGCATTGTGCATTCGATTAATTTAATTAAGGCATAGGATAATAACAAATTGTCAAATGATTTGATGTAACCACCTTGCATTAGCAATGTTAGTCATCAACTGTAATAGTTGACCTAAATATTAAATTGTATTTTATCGATTTTCTATTTACAAAACTCCTGCATGTAATTCTTATATAAGTGCAACTTAAGGTTTTAATATTGAATAAAAATGTCCTTAATATTATCCAAATGTAATGATAAATATCCCGGCATGGCAACGTGATAGTTCCAATTTTGATAGTCACATTTATAAAGGTTAAAATAAATTTAGGTAATATTCCACTGGGCACGTGCAAATATCCCGGTCAAAACGTGGTTACCATGTGCTACGCCGATCAGGTGATTCCTTCGAAAGAGATCACCTTATCTTGAATGACCTTGTAGGCAAGGAAACTAATGCTTTTTTTTGAAAATGTACAGTGGAAGTTAAAAAAAAGTGTAGGCTACTCACCGAGACCGATGTTACTCGAAGGAGCAATGCCATAATGCCTGAAAAATGCAAGTTGCAATGAACTGGGTTTGGCATTCAAGAATTTACGTAAAAGTTTAACTGAAGAACTCATTTTTTGTTTGTAAAAATAATCTGCAAATTATATTTTAAATTCTATGCTGTGAACACATGGAGTTGATAGTAAAAACTGTTTGACAGCCGACTTGGCAGTGGTTACATCATGCATTGAATGTACATGTATATATATTTCTATCTTTATAGCGAGAGAGAGGCAGGATAAGGGGCATTGCACATCGTGCTAAGCTTATGATTGGAAATAGAACTATGGTGGGAAGGGTTTCAAATTGATAGTAAAAATGACTTTGAGTGTCAATTTCTGAATCACCATAGCCTTTACCATAATTAAAAAAGTTCCAGGGTAATTAAACTGCAGAATTTTTGCAGGTTTTATAATATTAAAAATGCATAACCAACATGATGTATATCTGCCGATTTTGCACTACTTATCGTACATAAGATTTTCGGCAGTTTAAAACATTAGAAAAACTTCAAAAATTCTGCAGTTTATAAGGGATGGAACTTTCATTGCTGAAATTTAAGCACCAAAAATCAAGACGCTTTAAAGTAGAAGTCCAGTGTAAAATGAAAAATATGTTTTTTTATTAATTTGTATCCAGCGGCTTATTATGTTGTATTTGTAATTAGTTCGTTGAAAGTGAAGAAATCGAAATTAGTTTTTGAAAATTATTGATAAAGTTGTACAAAATTCAGGCGTGACGTTGTATGACATCATTTTGACGTAAGCAGGGAAAGAGGAGAAAGAGGATTCTTTCCATGTTTACCTCAAGTTAATGTCATGCAACGTCCAGCCTGAATTTTTTTTTCAACTTTACTTTTTTATTAGTTTATTTTCGATAATTTTCAAAAACGAATTTCGATTTCTTTCTTTTCAATATCTAAACTCTAACATATGTTGGTTTTTTTTCACATTTTACACTAAGCTTTTAAGGCTTTCTACAAATTTTTATGAAAATGAAGAGCCTCGTCTGAAGGTTCCTTCTTCCTTTTAAAGACAAGAAACGTTTAAAAACTTGAAATGTTGGCAGCAAGGGAAAGTTAGAAATAAATTAGCACATTGAAAATGCCAAATATATATGCAATGAATATATGCAATGAACACGTATTTGTAAAATGGCAGAGAATTTGGGTAATGTACTAGCTGACTATGCCTCCTGGACCATAAGGGAAATGCATTTTGCTTTTATTCCATGGGTATATTTTTGATTATGTATTATGTCTAATTCTCTTATTGTTACCAATTATTTAATTTGCAGAGCACGCGATGTGTTTCTTGAAAGCCATTATGATGACTTCATGTAATTATGAATTGGTTTTCTTATTTGTACTGTGGGATACAGAGTATATTCTATATAGACTTTATTAGACAAACATGAGGTGACTGAGGTGTATCTACTACAACAGTGAATTTTCTAGATGAACACGTCATATTATTCAAAAATTTATTGATGATAAAAGGGAATAATTGACATGAACATCAATTCCGTTGAAGTCTTTAAGGAATACAACGTTTCCACAGTCTGCATTACAAAAAATCTCCTTGTTTCAAAAATCCAATGTTAACTTGCCAATGGATGCAGAAATCTGAGAAATAAAACCTTTATCCCTTAATTTAAATGTGTAACATGATCAATGCCTCAATGGCCATCACTTTAGCCAATGCTGAAGTACATCCGACTAAAATTAATTTAGTTTATCTGTAAAAATTCATCTAAAGTCCACAGGACTGTCTTAATCTATCTTCCCTTTCTCCAACTTATCTGTAAACAAATAAATAAAAGTGACTAGTGTGGCTTGTGACTAAACAGCATGGCCACAGTTTTCATGATATGGATGCCAAACTTTACATGGGGATGGACAATTAGCCATTTCATGTCGTAGGGGGATGGGCAGAGGGATCTTTCTGCGATCATCCCCTTCTTTTTTGCCTCTACTTGGTGTTTGGCCCTTTACATAGCACCATTGCATGACACCTTTTCATTGGTGTACTGGTGCTTGGGGAAAAACTTTTGTCCCATGGAGGAAGGAGGGGGGGGGGAGAAGGGCATGGCCACCTCATGCCCCCCTGGCTATGAGCGTGGTTAGCTAATAAGCTAATGAATCAATATGAGTCTACAATTTTTGCAAACTGTACCATTTACCTGTAAGTTTACGTAACTAAGCAAATTTTTTCTAGGCAACCTCTGAAAATTAGTTAATTGTAACATTAGAGTTTACACTCAATGTGAGGTAGTTTCTTTTTATTAAATTTTATTGAAGGTAGATGGAGTTTACAATTAATTTACGGAATGTTTAAAGTGGTAAATTTCACCTTAGTGAACATATTATTTTTTTCAAACTTGCCAGTTTCCAAATTTCTCTCATCAATAGCATGCAAACATGAAGACTTGATTGTAGGGGTGTAAAACAATAGTTACGAACTAATCAGTCTCATACTTGGAGAATGTAATTTGTAAAATGATTGGAAATACCAGATTTAAAAACGATCAAAATATTTAATTTGTGCTATTTGTTTTTAATTTTGTTGCCAGGGATGCTTCAAATATAAATGTACAAATGCAGCATATATAATACAGTATGATCACAAATAGATGTAGAACATCTGGTTTAAGGGCCTGCTGATATAGTAATTTTTACTTTTTAATAAAATAAAATTATAATTCTATAATTTATTTTATTTATCTTACCAGGGTATTTGGGATAATATTTCATAAATTGTCCTTTTAAATATTCCCTCACAACTTAGTTTACCGCATCTTTCGTGGGATGGCGATAGTAACATAGTTGCTGTTGGTGTTGCCGCTATGATATTGCCGGCGCTGTTGTTCCCTGCTTTGTGGTATGGATTCTGACAAGGGCGATCAGAAGTATGATTATTTTATTAATTAATTAAGTTATATAATTATTGCATATTTTTTATTTTTTATTCACTTAAAAGATACCACCTTGATATTTGTACGTGCTTGCTTGAAATTTAACAAATTGGTAAAGAGTTAGTTGGGCTTAGACGTGGTGACAACCTTCATTGCAATAGGCGTAAAATATGCAGGTGATTGCTTGTGTACGTGAAATCAAATGAAAGGTTGGGTCTGTTTGTAGATGCGTTTATGGTAAAGATATATATGGAAGTTGGAACTCACATGCATACCTAAATATTAAAAAAAAATGTTATATGATGTGAATTGTGAATGAAACTATCATTTGGGTTAATGTAAATGAGATGACAGAACTGTGTACATAGTATTCAAAGGCAATTGCTTTATGTGGGGTATTCCTGTATAGGTAGTCTCCGCGAATTTAGATGAATGCACAGAGTATATTTATAGGTAAGGCCTACAACCTAACACGGGCTATGGCCTAGGGGGGGGGGGGGGG
>JAQIXP010005456.1:0-10424 GCA_034700285.1 Proteroiulus fuscus
CATTTTACCACTGCAATCTTGGGCAAATCAAACGCCTCAACGTTTTTATGCTATGACATTTTTCATAAACGCGCCCTTAGGGTCCAAGTACATATGTGCAGTTTGGGCTACCTGTACACAACTTCAACTTTATTGTTGAACCTACAGTATAAATAACTGCAGTTGCGGTCCTGCAAATCTTCGACTAATTATTAATTATTAGCATTAAAGTATAATATATTATTTAAGTTGAACCCTGCAAATATCAAGCACAGTACATGTTGGGAGAAATAACATCCCCAATTTCATTCATTCATTCATTCCACCTAGTCCCTTTTGAGTGGGGAATGCCCAGAATAACAGGGGATATTGTCAAAGCTGTCACCAAACTGATTCACTGAAATCACTTACAGTCAGAGCATGGTCAGTCATAGTCCCAATTTTTTATCGACTTGTAACTTGTTGCTCGCTCAAAATTCAACTGTGCACACTTGTGTAATTATAATGGGTATAGTTACAAACGCATATAAGTTGTAGAAGAACAGTCTATTCAAACTTTCATAACGTTTAGAAAGAAAAAACCAAAGCGAAACAAACAAAATTAACCCTTACCATAATGTAAGCACGTGCAGTCTGCCATCATCGAATGAAGAACAAAAACTGAATAATGTCATATTTTTCACAATAATTTCTCGTTGTTTCTTATCTCTTGGTGCTGAGTGAGTATTTTCGCCAAATCACAATAATTTATATTTGTTTAATTAATTAATAACGCAAGAAATATTAATACCGTTACCGCATATTTTCACGATAGTCAGACCGAAATGGTGGGTACAAAAGTATGGAGCGCCATGTCTTCTTTACATTTCCCCAAAATGATAGAATATTAAGGAGCTGTCCATAAATGACATTTGCAGTCCATATTCTTTATTTGGGATATACGTATCCCTATTATTTAATTGGGATTATTCTTACAAAAATGTGAAAATTTGACAAACGTTAGCAAATTTGGAAAGTTATACGAATGTTCCCAAAAAATTTGAAAAGTTGACAAACGTTTGTAAAAATTTAGAAAATTTGACGAACGTTCACAAAAACAGGCCCGGACTGGCTACTGTTGGCCCAGGTGGCTAATTCTAATGTTTACTCAAGCAAAATTTAAGTTGGCCAGGGTAGGGTTTTGCACCCTGGCCAGGCTGGGCCAGCAACCCGGGCCTGTACAAAAACACGAATATTCAGTGCAAGTAAACCCTGGAATGAAAAATATATTGAATAGAATTGGTAGGATACATTTTCACATGTATAGACCCATGCTACAGAGAACCAATTGGTTCCATTGGTTTCATTAATGGAAGCCACCCTAGATGGCAACTTTACACAGAGCTCAGGATTTTCCCCAAAAAAGTCGACTGGGTTACAGATAGCGATACCCAGAGGACAATTAAAGTTCCCTGTTAGGTTTTAAAATGTGTGCACATGCTAAAGCAAATTTTTATCAATGTTTGCAATCATTGCAATATCTGCTGCAATGATGGATTAAAATAAGACTAATATATCAACAATTTTAGAGGGTGCTAAATAAATGTTCACCATCTCGAGCGGTGACCATCTAGCACCCACCTGGCTACAGGCCTGGGCCCACTTTGTAACTTTGTTTGGGTTTTTGTTTTAGGAAGCTGTATTGACTGCCTTCATGGCCCTGCTACATCTTCCAGTAATGGTATGGATTTTAGCATTTACAGCCGAATCATTTCAGTACTGTTATGCACTGAATTCACTTTTATGGGTATATTTTATCTAATAACTTCATTTATTGTTATTTGACAATATCAAAACAACGTTACAATTATTTATCTCCTTTTCTTTTAGCTTGGAATAATTACAATAAGTGGAATTATCCACAGTATCGATTCCTATTTTACGTTCAAAATTATTCGAGAAATTAACGAGAAGAAAGCTTCAATATATTTCATTCCACTGTGAGTACATTTTTGATTAATTAATTATCTTTAACAACTAAACTTTCAAACTGTAGCAGAAATAATATTACCATTTCAGGGGAAACCAAGAAATCTGCCTTCCAGTTTTAAAACGAAAAAATGATCAATACAAGTCCTTTTTGAAGGACAGCCAATTTTTTTCCATTTAGATAACAATATTTACTTCAAACAACTATATTTATGATTTTATATCTATGTCTACATAAAAACTAATTTTTTAAAGTGGTAATTATCTTCAATTAAAAATAAATTGCATAATAAAATTCAACTTTGAAAAAAAAAAGGTGGAACACATGGCACAACTTTTCAAATAAAATCATAGAAAAAGAGGTAGGGGGTCGGGGACAAACTATATTCTTTGTAATTCTATTATCTTCTTATCGTACCATTATGTTTGACTTATAATCTAATCAACAAATGTAAAAGTATAGTTATGGTAAAAAAAAAAAAACTATTGATAATTGTACAAAAATGGCAGGTGATTTAGGGCCAGAGGTAGAACCATGTTTGATTAACTCGATCGGAACGAATGAATTCAGTTTCAAAAATCTGTTATCTACAATAAATAACCCAATTGATATATTAACACACTAAAAACAATAACCAGGCGTATATTTTATCGAAGAAAAATAACTGTACATATGGTGATGTCTCCAAAAAAGATGCTCTAAGAGAATTCCGTCTGGAATTTTGAACTACAAGTACCTAGTAATTCCAACAGTAGTGAAGTTTTTGGAAAGTGGTCTTAATTTTGGAATAACAATAACAAAATCTACAGTAAAAA
This sequence comes from Proteroiulus fuscus, assembly GCA_034700285.1. Lineage (NCBI taxonomy): Eukaryota > Metazoa > Arthropoda > Diplopoda > Julida > Blaniulidae > Proteroiulus > Proteroiulus fuscus. The sequence goes on from JAQIXP010005456.1 coordinate 2,764, forward strand.
TGCCGATGATACTGAATTTTTGCAACTGCAATCAAAAAGCAGCCATTCTGACCATTAAAGTATTGCAAGTGGTAAGCAATGGATGAATTTCTCAATTGATTCTTCAGATGACTTCTTGCACTATTAATTCTTAACTTTACGGCATAAATACAAAATGCCTTTGCTGACTTATCATATTGATATTGATATAAAAAAATACATGTTTTTCTCTCGTACTTTCAGTGTAATATGTCTAATCCCTTTTTAAACTTTGAGAAAAAGTAAATATTATCTATAAATATTCAATTTAAAGAAAGTATAATTAAAGAGCAATGTTTTTTTCATATAATTAACATAGAACATAGTTGCCATGTTTGTTGCTTCTTCAATAGTAATTAATTTACAATTTTTTAAAGATTAACATTAATGAACTATATTGTATAAATTCATATTTAAAACTGAAACCCACTACTTAAAGAACAATTTCATGACTTTATAGCACACGCTATTTGAACTCCATACAATCAATAGTCAAAATGCAAAGACATGTTTATATTTATGTATTGGTAGCATACCAAGAAGTTATCAAGCAATATAAGCTCTAAGTCATGTGAAGAATTCTATTCCAGAAACTAAACTCTTTTTGCTCTAATGTTGGTTTCTTAATTTTATAACTTGAAAACGTTTTGACCCTTTTTATTTTATAATCAAAGAATAGAGATTTTCAATTAATTGTCTACTATAAAAGGGAAACTCAGGTAAAACAGGAATTGCTTTTATTAAAATTCACATAAATAAAATAAACAGCAAGAGTTCTTGCCTTCTGGACTACATTTAAAAAAAAGTTTATTTAGATACTATAAATTGTATTATAAGCTATGTTGAAAATTGCCTTACATATTTTTAGCCAGTGTATTTCCCTAACAAAGAATAAACTTGACATTTTCTGTAATTCTGTATGCATACAAGAAAACCATGAGTCAGAAAAAGAGTTTAGTGATACCGATGTAATTTAGCTCAAAAATAATTGTTTTATTAATGTTATTTTAGTGCGGTAGCATTGCTTACATCCTTTTGGTGCATTATAACGCCTGTTTCGATTTTTATCTCTTTGACGATGTGCACAGCACAAATCTTCAAATTTTCGGGTATTTGGCCGGTGGCATCACATTAATCATCAGCTTCACAATGTTTCTTTTAACAATGTGGGGAAAATGGTCGGATCGAAAGCTTTATGTTGTGAGATATTTAAAGTATTTTGAGATTTTGAGTTATTTTCAGAGATTTCTTTCGGGATAAGTCGAATTTTAACGTCTCGCATTTGTGTGCCTGTAGGAAGAGGGCATGGATATTTTCGCCTGTTTGCTATACTTTGCATTATTTACGTGGATGATGGCAGACATGGATATTACGCTATACGAAATCACCCCAGTCGATTTTCCATTGGATTTCGTACCAGTAAAGAACTGTTTTGGAGTGGATCTCACGACATGGGTATGCTAAAACTGATTTTTGCTTTGTAAATATTACTAAATGTCAAAAGTCAGAAGAACATCCAAGTTTTATCAAATTTATAACAGCAATCTGATTTATGGGGTCTTTTTGTCGCATTACTCTCGTAATCTAAGTACCTGTGATACTGAGTTTCAAGTCTTTTGATATAATTTTGTTAATTCATACCGAATTATCTTTTTTAAAAGGTGGAGGTTCACCTTTTCAAGGCCCCTAGCTATTATTCTTTTTATATTTTGATAACAAGTTTTTTTTACTAATAGTTAGAAATAAAATATGTTCTTTGAAATCCTCTTAACAAAATTTGTACCAGAACGTATGCTTTATAGCTGCTTTCAATTATGAAAATACAATAATCTCACTAAGCATTGTTCAAAACTTGTTAGAAATTCAAGTTACAGAGCTCATTCTGAATTCTGCAACGTGAACTTCCCTGATTTTTTCCGGCAAAAAATAGAATTTTCACTGACTTTCCCTGACCGAATAAAACAATTTTCACTTAGTTTACCTGACAAATAACAATTCTGATCAACTTTACAATACCAGAATAACCCTTAAAACAAAAATTTTTTTTTTCTTGAAAACTAAATTTGCAAATAAAAGCTTAATTGGGACAATCTGGATTTTTAAAATTCAAACTAATGATTCCTGATAATGCAATTTCATTAAAATGTATCATAATTTTTAGGCCAACTAAATTAGATATGTAATTAATAAAGTAATATAAAGTTTTAAATATAAAATATAATGGAAAAATTTTCTCAAGCATTTTAATTCATTAGACATAACAATTTGCATTCATTCAGATTTAAACACTGTTGATTATAACCAGTGAAAATTAAATACCGGAATTACAATCTTCGAAATATTATATTGCATTAAATTTAGCTCAGTGTATGAATGGCTTCATTAATTTTTGCTGAATCCCTGGTTATTTTTAAATTTTCCCTGACAAAATCCTTTTCCCTAACTCTCAAGGTCAGTATGCTCCCGACGCAATTAATTTTAAGTCTCAAAAGAAGTGAGGTCGTTTCTCAAGATAGCAGAATTACCCATTAAATAAACCAAATGGTACAGCCCTGATTGTAAGGTATTGAGTTGAATTGACTAGAATATATATATATATATATATAGGCCTATATATATATATAGGCCTATATATATTTTTTTTTGGCAAAAATACTAAATACTAAAATTTGTTAAATTCTGTTTAGCAATGATCACGTGAGCTATATCTATTAGATAATCACGATAATGTATAAATCAGATAGCACAATGAAAGAAAACTTTTCACGATAGCTACTAGATATACTCACATAAAAGTCCAGATGAAGCTGCATCCCCATTTTTTTTTTCCAAATCTGGCCGGGATCTGCTGTCGTGTGCTTTGTACGATGTTGGTGTATGCACAAACATGATATCCAAGCTAAACAAGATAAGTTTTGAGTGCATACGGATACATGAAAACCACTTCAAACAATTCCACGAAAATTAAATACCACTGATTGAATTATCATTTTACCTTTCCCTCTGGATCCCCGTTTCCGGAGATGTATAAGATATACACATCACTCATTAAGGACCCTTAACCGGTACTTGATACTATTGGAAGTGTCTTTGCAAATCTGTATAATAACCTGCATTTAAAAAAAAATGCACACAATGAACCAGATGACATAAACATTTAATTCTAAAACTTAAAAAAAAATCAGAAGTACATACAAGTTTAAATATCACAGTGCACTGAAAGCCACATTCACAAAAAGAATTAAAAATAGAAAAGTGGAGAAAAATCTAAATAAATTCTTTATCAAATATTTAAGTAAATTCTAAAAAAATTTATTATTTTTTTTTCAATGTTTGGCACTAACTACTTTCAGGTAACAGCGGTCCTCAATATTACATTATTTGGAGTGGATGCATACGTTGTGCTAGAACTTTTGAGAAAAAAATCTGGCATGGAACCTGGCGAATTTTTCAAACCACCGTGAGTTCAAATGCTTGCTATCAGTTTTATCTCAAAGAACCCATTTTGAATTTATTCTTTACTTAATGGATGAATAAATAGGCATACTGTTTTCAAGTTTAAAAATAAATTCAATTAAATAGTATAAGAAACATATGAACATTAAAAGTTGTGAAGTTTTTTTTACAAAAATGAATAGCTTTTAAAGGAATTAAACACTATATTTTAAAGGGAATTTTTTTCCTAATATGACAGTGAAGTAAAGATAAACTAAAATAAATATACAATAGAAGTATTTAATCATATAAGTATCTTAAAAAAGAACTGATTTTTTTCTTTCAGAACTAAGCAAGACCTTAAGGATGCCAACTTCCTAGCCTGTCTTTAACGCAGCAAAATTGTCTGAACTTTTAATATAAATAATCCAGGCCAGCATAGACTACCGAGAAAATGGAAACAATTTGCAGAGTAGCATTGTTTTACATTTTAAATTATACTGCCAAACGTACATGTATTTATTAATTACATATGCTTTTTTAAGAACCTATATAAATGGATTCATAGGTGGGATGAATGAAGACTTAACTTAGTGGGTTATTTTATAATAACAGTGAACTAATTCAAACGTTTCCTAAAGACATAGTATACTAGTCTTATAAACATTTTAGAAATGCATTTTTCGGAGGCCTTATATATAGTTCCCACCAAAAGTAAAAGAGGTAAAACTTATCGAGGGTAATGTGAAAACTTCATAACTGTATGTACGTGCCGCATAACCTTCACACTTGAATGTATGAGTTCATTTTACACAAGTATTTAGTGAGCTCCAGTGCCCCTACATAGTTTAGGGCGCAAACTTCGGTAAGTTTACCGGTTTGGAATGGGGTATTACTGAAACATGATTTAAATTAATAGTACATATAGCCAATAAATTATTTGGGTAAATTGCTTGTAAAACTGTAAGAAAATATTAACAATAACTTTAGAATATCCGCCATTTACTTGAAAAATAGTTGAAACTGGATTTGCTCGTAAACAACTGATCATGGCTCAATCAATTTGACAAATTTATTTGTGAATATTGATTGCACATACGGAAATTTGGAAATAGTGAGAGGATCACTGGATTGACTTAATAAGTTAAAAAAATATATTCTCAGTTAAATGAGTTTGATTATAAGAACTTGCATTACATAGTATATGGATCAAATGTTGTTTTTAAAATAAAGACAAACAACATTTGAAAATGGCATTGAAATTAACATATTCAGCCGACTTGCCATAATTCAGAAATCAAAACTTTTCTAAAATGCATGAATGACACGTTTACCATATTACAAAATGGTCTAGATTGGCTGCTTTTCGAGCCCTCTGTTAGAAAGGAGTCAGCTATCATATTGTTTAGATAGCACTTGCTCTTCGATGGTCTCACCCACAGTCATATAAATTACTCGTAAGGTTAGGCCATGTATAATCTAGAAAGCTATGCTTCCTCATGCAAGTTAAAGACTTGAAGCAAAATAGTAAATTAATTGAAAGGGTTCATATAGTTATGTGTGTTAAATTCTAAAGATGACTGGTTAGAATCAATTGGTGGTACTCAACTTAGTCCATAGATACTTCCCTTGAAAAGCATTTTCCCAATATTCAAGTCATTCAAATAATACATTACGGTTATTTACTGAATGGCAAGTCCTGGTTTAAATTTCTATGTCATTCATTTGTTTTGTCTTCTTTTTAAAAATAACTTGTAACTCGTAGTTTTTCCTTTAAGCTCACATTTATGGTACTGGGCACCTTGACATAGTTCTTTTTTTTTGTTACAAGACGAGTGACTATTTTTTGCTTGTATCAGGCTTTTAGTAAATGTTTTCCCTGGCTTTCCTTAATCAAAATGCTCTTCCTTGAATACCCCTGACTGGTTGTGTTAACTTTCAGCAACCCCATTGGTTAGCCATAGCTTATGGTTCCAGTAGTTAATCTAGGTTTAGAGTAGATTACTGTATGGCATGGCCATACACCCTCAGTACTGTAAAAATGGTGTCTATGGCATAGGCAAGCGTATTAAAGACAGCAAAAACCTGAAAAATAATCAAAACCTGCTGAATGTATTTTGTAACAAGTGTGTTAAATAAAAATGTGAAAAATTTCTCTAATACTACTTTTATAAATGAAATATAGAAATACCCCTAAGGCAATGGCAATATTGAGGCACATACTGTCCGATGAAGTGTAACCTCTGGTAAGTTCAAGCGTGACCGTGGCCGAAGACAAGTATAAAATAATGGCAAAACAATTGAGTACGGCCGCCTGCAATAGATAAACCACATCATGAAGCATCAATAACCTATGCGGCAGTTTTATTATTGTAGGTGCAATGCCCTGAAGAAATTTTTGTTCCAAAATCTGGCTCAGTGCACGTGCATATTCTACAAACCAAATGCAATTTGCATATTCTTTGGAACAAAAATTTCTTCAAGACAGTGCAGCATTAGGTTATGGGCAACATACCAAATGAGGTTTCCTATCTTCCTCGTGGAAAAGTACATCGACTACGAGTATACAAGGCGTGACGATAAGATATGCACCAGTAGTTATGAATATCAGGCGCATGTCATCGTGATTTCGATAGCATCCACTGCCCACTAGTGAAATGCAGATAATCCCAATAATCTAATATTGCATGCAATTAAACATGATTTTATTAGTCAGCGTGACTGGGAAATTCTTCGTATGCTAGTAACCAGGTTACCGAGACCAAAGAAAATGTAACTTGTACGCCTACAGTTGGAGAGAAATTAATTCTGTCCAGGGTGGGACGGACATTTTTCTTAGATTTGGTTATCAGGATGGTGTAATGGATTTTCCACATACGTGATTAGTGGATCATTTCATTAGCGTCATAAGTTATTTTTTAAAAAGCTAAATTACGATAAATTTAAGAACTCCATGTCATGATGTATAATTTAAGGCTGAAAAAGCTGGAATCTTTTCATGGGAATCTGTTAGCTAAGAAAAGAATTATTTAATATCAATTTGCTGAGCCTTTGTTGTTAAAATTAAATGGAAATGTTTTAAACTATCTTGGCTTCAATTAATATGCCTATTTGTGCAAGGCATTGACCATTACAAGCTAAATAGAGAATTTACACCAAATAAAACCAACCATAATAGAGAATTTAATGAATTAATATATTAAACTATCGACTAAGCTTTGTCACTTGCCAATGTATCACACTTTTCCTTCAGTAATCAAATTAAACCAGTTAATTACATACAATAAGAAATCAAAATTCCACCTGGTTTAGGCCTATGCTACATTTTACGGGGTAAAAGATTTCCAGGAGGCAATGAACAGAATATAGAACGTAGTCTGGAAGCAGTATTTGACTGACAAATTATGATGAAATAAGGTTATCATCAAAAATCAATAACTGTTGAGAAACTAGCAGGTGCATCCTTCAAATGCAAATATTGATAATCTTATAAAGTTTTTAACAAAATCAAGACATACATGTGTAGTTGGAAATTTTTTTATCAAAACATATGACATTTATATAATTTTTTTATTACAGGGGTTGCAGTTCTGGGAATTTCTTGGGTAGCAGGAACTTCTTTTACCCGGGATTATATATTCTAATTTCTTTATTAGCATGGAAAATGTTGTCTATGCATAGCCTGTATAAGCATATTGTTAGAAATTCAATTTACATTAAGACTTACAATTTCAAATATCTTAATAAATCCAGTAGGATGGCTTAATACACGTGGTGTAAACTGCATTCTAATAAAAAGTATTAAATATGGAACACATTAAAATATATCTATATATAGGCCTACCCATATAATGCCCTAGGTAAAATATAAAATCAATATTTTTCTAGCATACATCTTATGTACCACATTACCTGAGCTATTACTGGTTACAGTAGTTGGTTCATACAGTCTTAGGTATAGACACTAAAATATAAATAGAAACATCACATGTGTATTTAATCAACATTTATGAATTTCTTGATGTATGTATATATGTAACCCTATTATTTGATTAATAAAGTAATAAGTTAACTAGTTTTCCACATTAAATATGTGGTTCTTATGCTATTTTTCAAAATTGTCTTCCATGAGTTTTCCATACTTCTCAAATTATTTATTAAAAATTCCCAGCTTTCCAAAAATTTTTGTACCTTTATTAACTTACTAA
>JAQIXP010005457.1:0-10423 GCA_034700285.1 Proteroiulus fuscus
ATCAAACCCCATCTTTGAACTTTTACCCGTTCTTGAGTTAGAACAGTTTAAAGAAAACGAATTTAACATTGAAATCCTCATAGGCCCACGCTGTTAAAAGTGTGGACAGCCCCATTAACACTAATATTTTACTGCCAAAATGTTATAGCTGATGTGTGCATTTCTGGCCAGATACAATGAAAGTAACATCAAATTTTTGTTTATCTTAATTCTTGTATTAATTAATTTTACCAAAAATAGTCCCACGTTCATAGCTGGTCCAAACCAGTATGCAAATAGGATTTTTTTGCTTGGCCAAAAGGCTTTAGCCTTGACAAAGAAATTCCCTCCTCCTTGTTATTAAATATCGCTATAATAATTTGTAAATAACATCTCATTTTTAACACTTGCATTTTTTTTTCTTTGGTGTTGTTTTGACTTAAAATCCTCATCATTCCATGTCAGATTGTGCCCAAATGAGACAAATGAGTCGATTTGCATGCATGGAAAACCAATCGATGTAATGTAATTTTGTGAGAATATAGTTATTTTTAGTCTCATCCTCAATTATGTTTTTAACATCAGACCTGATGTTACATCACTGCTACCATAGCTTTACAAAAGTATAGTTCTGACAGTTAAGAGGCCCAAGTCTCGTAGTCAAGAAAAAAAACTTATTGTAAATGGCTTTACCGGTATGTTATGTTTTTTTTTTACTGCCAGTTTGATTGAAAGAAAGTACGGTAGCATGCAAACAGCAGCTGAAAATATGCATTTCTGTAAAACCAGGACAGCGCTGTTTTAAAATGGGCAAATACTGTGCAAATTTTGAAATGTTTGCGTGTATGCTTGCAGTTATGTGCCAGCATTTGTTAAGTAATGGCATAACAACATCTGGATGTCAGTTTTACAGATGATACTAAAAGACAGAAATTGTATCTGATATACCATTCTACATACAACAATCCTTGTTTTATGCTGGAGCAGTCAAAAGTACGGCTTGTGTATACACACCAAAGTCCAAAAATAAATAGTGAATTTGATATATCTGACATGCAAAAACAAATTTTTTTTACTTTTACGTTTTTTTTGTGCAATTTTCTGGAAAAAAATTAGAAAAAAGTTGAGCCCATACTCAAATTATTTCTAATGAACTGATGCGGAAAGTTGGGATTTCAACCTCTCGACTCACGTTACATTTTTTAGGTTTACTAATTAGCAATCTTTTTGTACATCCAATTTTGATGGAAGCTGTGTTATTTGTTGTTTGGCAATCGTATAAATTATCCAATAGTACAGCCCATTTTTATTTCATTGCACAAACACCCAATTTTTAGTAGCTTTCACGGTATAGCTTATGTGCTGTTAGATAGATAAATTGTGTACACTCCTTGAATTTCTTGCACGTGTTCAGCTTGAACTTTTAAAAATCGAGAAATATTTGGCCCAATTTTGGCCTCACCCTTCAACCTCCCACATATCTTGCTAGGATAATATACACTGTATTTCTGTTTCTTTTTTGACCAACAGTTATTAATGATGGCCACCATCAAAATGTACACTTTTAGTAACAGGTTTTCGCTTGATTTTCAAGATAATTTTGCTGGAATTTCCTTTTTTTCTTTCTTATTAATATTGTTTTGACATATTTAAAAAGCACTTAGATTTATATCAAAATGCAGCTTGACACTTTACATCAATTTATATTTGGTTACTTTAGGTTTATTTTTATAAATTTAGAATTGTCGAGTATACTCTAAAGCTGCATTTCCTGGTTGTTAACAAATTGATGGACCCAACAATTAGGGTTCATTTGCAAAGTATGTATATGCTAATTAAAGCCAGTTAGCCACTATAATGCTAATGTTTTCTTATTATGGTGCTTACTGACTGTGAGAAAATTTCAAAAAAGCACTTAAAAATACAATTTGTACGTGAATTTCTTTCTCATTTTGATAAGAAACAACTGCCAAAATCAAGAATGGAAAAAAATATTTGCATATAAATATTTAATTACAAATGTCTGACAAGGTAAAACTTTCCTATTTGATGCTGTGCATGTGCTTTTGTTACAGCAGAAACTATAGCAAGATTGTAGAATTACATATTTATTACCTTGTGAAAATCTTTATGTAAATGTTTATTGAGATTTGATGATTACTGCTTATAATTATTCGCCTATTGTTCAGAAATTCAAAAGTAAATACGGTAATCCTTTTTATTTTGAAAAAAAATGATTAATTTACTATCCAAGAATCTGAATGTACAGATGCCAAGGAATTGCAATGCCATCAAAAATTGTTTCATAAATTTGACACGGCAACTCAAGTAGTGCAACTATAGAAGTAATAAAGGGTGAATTGATCCCCAAATGTCTGGCTAAATTATGCTTAAAAAATTTGCATGAAAAGTTAAGAAAACAGTTTTTAGGGGTGAGCTACTGGGGGTAAGTAAAACTTATAGGCATTTTAAGCCAAATTTATGAAGCTCCAGTATTGTATTTCCAAGGTTATTTCTCTCATGTGGTCAAAAAAAAATTGAGGCAGTCTTTGGCTCCAAATATTCGACCCAAGCATTTAAATTCAGCTTAAAAATTTATTTAAAATTCTCCGAAAACAAAGCATTCGATTCATAATTTGAAATGCCTATCATCCCTTCGTTGAATTTGGACTGTTCCATTGATGGCCAACTGCGCATGCGTCGTGGCGTTCATTCTCGCTAATGCTTTTGCGGGACCATCTTGAAAATCAGTGCTGGAATAACTTCATAACTGGACCGTGTGTTTAGCAGCCTCTAACATTTGGGTAACTTAGTGGACAGCGGGGGAAAAAAGGCTTGCTTTTCTTACAAATACTACAATGGGTGAAAACACTAACAACAACACGCAAAACACGGCAGACTATTTAGCACAATTACTTAAAGATAAAAAACAACTTTCGGCATTTCCTAATGTTTTTATTCACGTAGAAAGGCTGCTAGATGAAGGTAAGAACTCGTTCATTTTTCTTAGCCAACTCATGCTTGTGTTTTTACATTTAACCCTAACTTAGGCCTTACCAACTTTTTGCTTGTTTGCGAGTGTTAAATCAAGGTTTTAATATTGAAGTTTGATTAAGAAATTACTGGATGTAATTTAGTTTACGCAGTTAAAAGTTACGAGCATTGGTAGAAACAGATTTTGTTGAGCGATGGTGAAATTAGTCGTAAAAGTGGTTCGGAGGCACGCGGTCATTTTTTATGTAAAAGATTATTTAATATTGTTTAATTTGTTAAAAATAGTGTTAATTCTTGATCCAAGGCGAAATAGTGAAATGCATGTGGTAAATTAAGAGTTGTTTTCTTGCTTTTTTGGGGAGGGGTTGCGATGCATTTTGTACCACGTTGCGTGGGTTCGTTAGGGGGAAAGGCTGGTTTCAAGCCGCATTCCAATGCTGTTTTCCCAGCAGGGCCGAGGAGAGGGGCGGCGGCCATTTTGACTGTATGTCGTCATGCCGTCATTCAATTCTCAATAATTTTTAAATTAGCAGTTTTTTTTGGTAATGATGAGCCGTAATTATTACTTAGTTATTTATTTCGTCGCGAAGTATTGCTAATTTTTACTGGATGGCCATGGGCCACGCCACGGATATAATGAACATTAAAAATGCAGGATTCCTAAAAATGCCCAGGGGTCAATATTGCAAATTTTGTTTATCAATGCAGTTACTGGTCAAGACAAGTTTACATGCCTGACAAGGCTTGAATTCCAATGCAATTTATAGGCCGCTGGCTAAAAGCTATTACTTCAATCCAACAGGTGTGGAATAATTAATGTATTTTATGACCCTCCGATTCTTACAACTTGCTTTGCATAAATAAGCGGAGACGTTTTTGACTTCTCAACGTCATGCCGTCATTATAAAAAAAAATCATTTATTCATAGTTTGCAATGTCTTTTGGCCTGCCTTTATTATATGGTAAAAGAGATCTCTGATTTTTATTAATGAGCCAGGATGCGTGTTTTCGAAAACAATTCAAAAATTTTAATTAACGTACAGGAAAACCGTGGTAGATACGAGAAATTTATGATGTCACTAATGAGGAATTAATTAAACTGTAAGTGGGGAAATTTCGTCTAGGCCTATACGTAAAATATTAACCAGGCAATACTTGTCCAAGGTTGAAATTGATGATGTGAAGCGCTCTTTTTGAATTGAAAATTTCTTGAGATGCTGTAATGCATGTAAATTTGATAATGTGCAATCTCATGATTATGTTGACCATCTCAAAATGGTTGCTTATTGTACTTTCAACCCTTACTCGTGCCAGAGAAATTTCTTACAAGAGATTTGGAGAGCTGTAAATTCGTACTGGACCTAAAGATATTTGTAGGCCTCCTATAATGTGTCATGAAACCTATGATAAATTAAGTTTTATTCAAATTTGGCATTATGATCTGCAATTGCAAGATATTTTTATATTTTTCATTGATTCTTTCTCAAACTGGGTGTGAGATTTGAATGCCTTTCATTTCTTGAAATTTTTCAACTGCTTGCACATCATCTAAGATTGCGATCTGTGGTTGATTGTTTGATTTTCAAAAAAAAAAACAACTGGAGTTATTTTTGAACTGGAATAAAGATAGGCATATATTGCCATTTGTCAGAATACTGTGTAAAAGTAACCGATGACAGTGATTGGAAATTTATTATTACAGTCTGAGCTTGCAAGCTGAAAGTTGAACTGAAATAAAATATTATGTAATAATGATGACATGCCGTAAAAGTAAACATAACAGACTTAATGGACTGTGATTTGTATGCATGTGTCGTAGGCTTGCAAGACAAATGCGAAATTTATTATATAAATTCCTCCTTACATGCAACTAAAACTTTTGAAGTACTGGACTTACAAGAAGCGAACATAATGTGCAATAGTTGCTAAGGCTGAGTAATGATGCAAAGATTGGTTCCCAAATTTTTTTAAGAGGTAAATAAGCCTACATTTAAAAAATTCTCATAAGTTGGTATAAGTGGACCTTTTGTTTTGACTGGGTTTAGTAACCAACGTGCACTTGTTTCAAAACGATGCTTAATTGAGCCTCATTTGAGCTATTTATTTGTTTGCTATTTTCCTTGGGCGGTTTCCAGGCAGTATAGGTGAATCATTGGGCAGCAATTTTTTGTAAGATTTTCATGTGGGCTTTCTTAATTTGGGATGGTTTCGTGGACTGTGTCCATGCCCAGATTGAGATTTGTAAGGTAAATTGCATTTTTTCAATGCAGGTGTAACAAGTGCCTTGAGCCTAGTGTTTGATTGGCCTGAATGTTGAATACTTGAATTATTCGGAAGTATTAAAATGCAGGAGGAAATGGTAGCCTCCACTCTATATTCACGTTTTTACCTATTGCATGTTTTCCATAACACGTAAACATGCATACAGTGTCACCCGGACACATCAAACGAATTAATGAATTATTGACCCAAATTCTTCCATGGCAGTTTTATTTTTCGCAAATAACTCAGAATTCTGACGAAAAGCTTGGCCTGCCTATTTTACTTTCGTTTAATGTTACTTCTAGTTACAATTTATAGGCAGATATTTTCAAAGTTGCAATGATGTGCTGCTGTAATGGAGTAATTTTTGTCATTTTTGAATATTTTGGTCATTTGGATATAAGTTGGTACAACACAATTCACAAACATAACTTCATACTTGGAAACTGATTACTTCAATTAAGTTTAAAAACATTTTTGTAGACTTGATCTTCAGTCCTCCATTCTTACTAAAAGCAAATTGTAATTGTTCCATGATTTTTTAAAAATTCAAAGCAAAAACAGCATTACCCGGTAGCTAAAATAAAATTCTGCTGTCCAATAGAGACCGAGATTATAGCAAGAGGCGGCACATGGCGGTAGAAACTCCTTCCAGTCTTAATTTATAACAACAGCTCTGATTGGCAGGATTCGATTCTACAAACTTCCCGCCAAAACATATATAGTTAAATTTCGGAGCTTATCTAACTTATAGAACCTTGTTTTAAGTGAGAAATTCTGTAAATTCTATAGGCCTAATTCTTATTTTGTCTTTAGGACCTACTCCACAAACTCCCTAGTGCCAAGTGTTATTAGTGTTATTTGCAAGATTATTTCCCCAATAATTTTTTTTTACTAAAAACTGCAAAATGAAACCGTTTATTTGAAGAAAATGATGAGATGATGGTAATGAAAGGGTTGAGGGGGTAGGGGATTGCACATGTTAATTGTAGACTGCTACTAGTATATTTTTTTTTGTAAATTTATTCCCTGCACATGTACTTGAAATAATTTTAGTGTTTGTAGCTCATATTTGGGTTTTGCATTCGTCTACTAAGCAAGGTTATACTAAGATTATGAGAATCTCAATTTGGTACACCATTGTTTTTGGAAAATTACTTTCGACTGTGTCCTGGATTTGAAAAATAATTTCTCCCAGCCATATTTCTTCATGTTTGATAAGTACAAGCGAATTCGTTGGTCCGAAACTTAACTTGTGAAATCTTCTGCTTGGACTACATTAAATTAGCTGTCACAACATGGAGAATTGGCTATGATACACTAGAACATGCAACACCTTATACATGAATTGCCTTTATCTTCTGTTTCTGCTCCAAAAACTGGCTCAAATGAATCACTGACCACATGAAGTTGGTGAGATATAAAGTTTCTCAACTTTGGCTCATTAAATACTGGACCATGATTAGAAATTGCTCGTAGGCCTATCAATAGTCTCCTAGCTAACTCTAGATAACATTATTAATTCGAGGTTTTAATTAAATCTTCTCCTCATCCCCCCCTTTCCCTCCCCTTGTGCAATTTTATTGCAGTTTTCGTGTCCCTGCCGTGGCTTTCTCTCAGGCTGTTAGGCCTACATATACTTTGATATTCTGCTTGGCTTAATATTAATTTTGAGTTGCCATTTTATAATAATTATTTCCATTGTTCTCACCACTAATAACACACATTATTCCTTGGCTGTATTTTGTATTTCTTAAGACTCTTATTAGCCTCCATTAATATTGGCAATTAACATTCAAACGTATTTATTTCTTGGGAAATTCGACCCTCGGACGTCGTTGAAATTCAGTCCGACATCCATTATTAGTCCTGTCAAAGTTCACCGAATATTGCAAATGCTAAAATTCTTAGGCTTATTATAACTAGTGATATATTTAAGCTAGAAGACAGTAGGCTAAGTGTCGCTATTTCTTTTTTTGTAATTTCGTGGAAATTTTTATTTTTAAAAACTGTTTTGGACCATTTTGGTGGACCTCTTCTTATACATGCAGTTATTTTAGGGAATTTTCCCATTAAGTTGGCAATTTGGCAGGGACTTTTAGTTTTGTTTTTCTTTTATGAGGCGCATTTGTGCAGGCTGCTTATCTGTAAAATCTCCAGCTTTTCACCAATTTTGTCTTTTCAAGTCAGGTGGGCCTATACTTTAGCAGACATAGAACCGCCATCTTGGCCACTGGCTACAACGGCTATTTTTGGGACATTTTTAGCCATAGTGCTTCCCAAAAACAGTTGCCACATTTCCTGGAAGTCATGAATAGCACTCTTAGAAGTTAAAGCAATTGACAACAGCTGGATCCTAATTGCATTTTTGTCTGTAGTCTTTTAGCCGAAAATTTGGGTGAAAGTACATAATCCCTGGCTATGCAACATGGGAAAATTGCAGTAAAACGTCATTTTTCGAATTCAAAGATTTTTTTCCAAGTTAAATTTTAAAAGCATACCCTGGTATTACATAACCATGATGTCTTGGCCTAGTCATGGTTGACACACTCTTTGAGTCAAGGGTTATTGCCTGAGCATGGGGTCCTTAAATTTAAACAGAATAGAGCTATCAAACTATTTGTCCCAACAAAAAAGTGAACTAGCACTGACATCATCAAGCGAGATGAATGACTGCTTAGGCCTACTACAGCATGAAATATGAAATAATCATGAATAAAAATTTTCAAAAATTAAAAACATATAAAATAAATATGTATAAATAAACCATAGATTGTGCCATGGGTTTATGGCAAAGAACATAGGCGCCATTTTTGTGGCTGTAAATTGACTACGGTAGGCCTATTTTCCTGCAATTTTTAGACTTGAGCCCGCCACCTAGCGTCAGTTTTATGTTGATCGTTTGCAGCTACCTTCCATGGTGACTTAAGTGTTTTATGTGTAGGGTAATTTCTAATGAACAGGTCTTATAATGGTCAGCATTTACTAATGCAAAGTACTGTTGTATTTTTGGTGCCTGGTTTTACATGTACAGGTTTTTCATGTATATTGACCCATTTAAATACAAATTTTAAATTAATCAGGCATCTTATAGCCAACAGGGCCCATTTTAAATGTAATCTTTTAGGGTGAGGTGTGGCCCTCCTTGAAAAGTGCAATGCCATTTTAATGGCCTTCATTGGCCAAAGTGATGATGTTAGCCCTTCAAATCCACATATTCCTTGTAAACTACCTGTCATTTTGCTATTTTTTTTTTAAACCGTGAAATTAAGTACTAATTTTGTGATGACTTGATAATGTAGGTCTACCAAAATGTAAAATTATCCCTTGCCCCATTATTTTTTAATTATACTTTTTTTGTCGTTTTGTTTATTGACCATAAATTTTTCATTAAAATCTTATGACATAGTCCATGATGTTACAATACTCGTAGATTAGGTTATTATTAACCTCGATAAGTCAGTATAAAATTACGAGGGAAACTTGACCATTGCCTCATTTAGCATCAGTGCAGAGTGTACTGGCGCCAATATTAACCACAGTATTTTGCCATTAATTGGGATAGTTTCAAATCATTGCCTTTGCTATAGATGCATTAGTGGATTGATTTTAAATAGCCAATTTAAATTACAAAAATGGTTAAACTTGTTGATTTAAATAGGCCTATAGTTGGTTTTCCTGACTTGTTTGGCGTGTGAATATTTTCAATGATGAATTGGTATTAGAGTAAATTAAGAAATTACAGAAAAGTCTCATATGCTTAAGTTAGTATCCAGTATCTGTAAAATAGTTATTCATCTTATTTTTGACAAAGGCTCATTAAATGGTAAATTAAATCATAAAAGCAGTATAAATGGTAGTTAATCAACCGTAGTCCTTGGCATGATTGTAGTTACCTAACCAACTGAGGATCCTTAGAACATGGAAATGGTTCCTATCTGACCATATTACATTGTTGGCCTATACCATGATCTTTATTCTTGCAATAAATGTTATGATTATTTTCTATCCACCCTGCCGTACAGTACAATACATGCAAGTGACGTTAAAGGGAAATTCCCACTTTGAAAGAAGGTGGTTGTGGGAAGAAGAGCATGAAAACTTAGGAAAGCATGGAAATTGCAATGATGAATTTGAGCCTATACCTATCATTAAATAAAATGTCCTGAATACATGGACTTAGTTGAAAATGCTAAGCCCAAGTAGGTGCCATTTTACTGACAGTATATAGCGCCTCTACTGGTTAAAAGGTATCAGCTCTCGTGGAACACGTATACCTGCATGTCCTAGAGGGCGCCACAAACTTTGTCTGCTGAAATTTATAGGGAAAATGGCGCCTAACATGTATTTGACAAATGCCATAATTTCTTCTATATATATGGAAACTCTGCTGCCATTATTATCGTCACAGACATTCATATTTAGGAAGTATGCACATCTTAAATATTACTTGCTACAAGGTGGGATTTTCCCTTTAATAATAGGCTACATGTAGGCATGCATTCCTCTGAACTGCAAAATATTTCCTACAAAAGTGTACCTGATTGCTATAGCAAGTATAGAAATGTAAATAATTTTTTGTCAGTGTATATTATTGGTATAGGTCTATCATAAAAATTTAATTAGGCCTAGTATTGATATCAGTGTACATAGCCTAACTGAAGTGGAATAACTCGTTTGGCTTATACTTAAAAATATCTGCTTTACTTAATATTCTTGGTCAAATTAACCTCCTTATCTTTATTGTCACAATTAATTGGAATACTTTTTTATGCATTTATAATCAATATAATCCATGCTAGGCCTATGATGCCCAGATATTCAGTATCCACTGAACGCAGTTTTTTGCTATTGAAATGTTCTTGACTCAACTTATAGGAAAGGGTTATAAATTTTGTAAACCAGTTTAGTGCAAATTTGTTCCAAGTGCATTGGATACCATACCTTGTTCTGCAAAAAAAATGAATTGAAAAATTTGCCTTTTTGAATTCTTCAATTGATACATTTTTTTTTGCTGGACAGGGTAAAGAGACAACCCATTATCACCATCCGATTGATAGCTGACATTACAAAACGTCCTTGAATGAATGTTTAGTTGACATAGGATGCTGTATACGGGTCATTCTCACAAAATGGTCAAATATGATGTCCCGGTTGGTTTGCCGAAAGATGGCAATTGTCAATGTGC
>JAQIXP010005458.1:0-10422 GCA_034700285.1 Proteroiulus fuscus
GCTTCTAAAGATATTGATTTACATAGATAGATGCAAATTTGGATTAAATTAAACAACTTTTGAAACCATGGCAACAAAAGGTTTAACCTGGCTCGGGCTAGAAGTTGCACACTGTAGGTTTTTATTCTTTTATTAAATCACTGTAAGATTGAAAATGCCCACAAACACAGTCATGAAACTCTTTTATATAAACAGTGGAGAGATCCAGTTGCAATGAGGTCTAAATTATATAATATTATATAGTATTATGCTTATAGTCCAAAACCTCAAGACTAAATCTGATGTAAAAAGGTGTCAAATCTTAACTAAGTCCATGGTGAATCTTGGTTTTTTGCCAATCCTCAACTTATACCAATTAAGGTTTATATTTAATCTCACCTGGATCTTGCCACTGTTTATGTCTCTAGACACATAGAAAGAGGCGGCGTGTAGCGGTAGAATTTTCCCCACTTGGTGAGCAGTTCGTGTTTTGCATCCTGACCACGATAATTGCACGTGTAAGTCACGTGCTCATCCAGTGCATGCAAATATATATTCCAGATAGCTTACAGATAGCTCCAGTTAACATTTCATAACAAAGAAATCATCAAAAATCCACAACATGAGGATGGTGCCGCCCTCTATATTCAGACTGTTAATTCATTGTATTTGATTGAACCAGACTGAATATCCCGCCAATCAAATAGAAAAAACTTCCAACGTTATTTTTTTAAAAAAAGAAATGTAAACATATAATTGTTCAAAGGTTGCACTGTATAAATATATCTGCGTGTATCCAGTAACTTATAACTCCTTGCATTAAATGATTTTGCAATACATGCCATAGGGCATGTGCTGCAGTATCACTGTTTTTGACATCAAATATTTTACGCTATATACAAGAGAATTTTTGACTTGATAAACTTACAAAAGTTAAGGCCAATAACTATACATGTCATGTGCCTGTATATGCGTGTTTACCTATTGCATTAGCATTAAAATGTAGGCCTATATAGATAATCAAAGTGAATTTCATTCTAAAAAAAATATATGTAAACATAAATATAGGCTATATGCACAGCTCGATAATTATGTAAATAGATTTACTTATATGCATTTTAATGAAACTGTAAATTTTTAAAGAGGATACAATATTCACCGACTTCTAATCTTATGTATAGTCTCCAGTTATAGTAAAATTATCACCAAGGGGGTCTACGAAATATACAGCCACACCTTGAATCTATATAAGGTACCCCTAAGCAATACTGAAAGAACAGAGCAAAATGAAGCCATTGTCTTATTTTCTTGCGTTTTAGCAGCATGCAATTGGCACATATATATACTTGAATTTGACATATGGGAGGCCGTGCCAGCCTGTATAAACCCTAACACAAGGCAGCTAAATTTGCAGTAGGTAGGCCTATATATAGGCAATGGGTTCTATAATTCTATATTTAGACCTACTATTATTTGTAAGAATGTTATATATGATATATGATCAGCATGTAAACTCAATAGTATAAATACTCAATACTCCATCACCATGCAAAGTCATTAGATTTTAATGCCTTCATTTCTATATGTAATATATCCATATAGAAAAAACCATTACTCCACATGTAGGCCTACATAGTATAATTAATTTATACTCATGCAATCTGCACTTTTGGGTGATTAAAAATCATGATTTTTGAAAAAAAATCAAGCATATATGTTGTTTTTATTTAATTTGAGGCATTTTTTTATTTAAAAAATATATAATCATTATATATATTACAAATGCATGCACTCACATGCATAAACAATTGAGCAGGGCAGTTTAAGTTATAAGTCAACTTTTTCACTTATACTGCATGCAAGAAAAACGATGCTCGATCAACGATAACCTTTAACTCATAGTAAGCCAACTACATGCCCATGAAGACGGAATTGGATCATTTTCAAGCTCCAGCAGCAATCATATGGTTAGGCTATCTGTTATTGTGCACATGGTAGATTAAGCATTAATATATAAATCAGGGATATAAATTAATATAACCATTTATGTATACATGCAGGCCTATTAAAACAATTGCGAATACATTGGAAATTTAATGGTCATTTGCACAAAATTTGCTTTAATTTTAACTTGTATAGGCTACCGGTAATTATATTAATTTTCTGTATATATGATATATATTTTCTTGAGTTTTCCATGTAGGCCTATACTCAATATGCAATTAAAGCATTCATCACTGAGAATAGTTTTAATACTGGCTCAATATATATACCTGCATGCCATTTTTTTTCATTCTTTAATTAAATTAAATCAGTGTATGATTTAAAAAAAGTCATGACATGCATTTATATATACCCCGCGATTGAGATCATTTATTTAAATCGCCTGATTAAAAATCAATCCTCTCAAATCGAAAGTTGCAATTGCATTACGGGTGTCTATGCACTGAGGTCCTTTATATAAAAACCCAACTATACGTATAAGGGAGATTGGGATACAGGTATATCAAGTGACTTGTTTGTATATATATAGCAAAAAAAAAATGAAGCCATCCTAAAACCTGATGGGGTATATGCATCATGCATGTTGTATAACAAATATGTGTTTAGGCCTATATATATAAATTGGAGGTGCAAAATGTTCCTATGTTTTTGCAGATAAAAAAAATTACCCATATATAGGCCTAGTTGTTATACGGTATATGTCAAATGGAAATTAATGTATATAGGTCTACAACCAAAAAAGTATGCCAGGTTTATTTAATTTTGATAATTGTGCATATATAGGCCAATATTTACTCTGTTATTATTTATCCAAATCGAATCATGTACGTTATTCATGCCCTATATGCCCTAAAAGCTATATGGGTTATATATAGGCATGCCGTGATTCCATTTAGGCCTTTTTTACTGAAAGGGCCTATTCGTTAAGCCAATTTTCTATATATTGATCGATGGCAGACAGGAATAGCCTCACAAAATGAACATGCAGCACTGCCTATATATATGTAACGTCTAATGTATACATGCAGACAGACTATAAAGCCGCGACATAGATTGCAAGCCCCTAATTAATCGATATAATTAATATTCCAATATAGGTATATTTTATCGGCCCTTATTTATACTCTAAATATATAATATTATATATAGGCCCTATATACGATTAAATGACGGATACAGGCCTATTATGCAGTATATAGAAATGATATGCAATATTTTTAAAACAATATTATGGAATGCATGCAAAACCATTAAGTCTGATAGTACGTCTTTGTATAAGATTAAGGAAATTCACATCATGCACTTATATGCATGGCCTACCTTATAGAAGAGTTGCCAAATTATATAATAGTAAAATATAACTTGTTTACAATTTGTTAATTATATATTTTTTATGGTTTAGTAGACCTATAGTTGTATATATTCTGTCACAATTTTCAGATGAAAAATTGCATATAAACCCTATACAAAAATTCATTTTAAGAAATCAAAACCAATTAAAAATGTAATAGGATATAGAAAAATCCACTGTTTGTTTAATGTTTATTTAATATATAGGCCTGCTACAGAAAATTAATGAGCAGTCTGTTTTATCAATAACTTTTTTTTATTAAATTAAAAACATGCATGGAAAAAAAACTATAAATTTCACTGATAAGAAAATATTTTCACCCCTTCATTTTTTTTAACAATTAATTTTTATTTAATTAATTGGCGACTTCAAAAAAAAAATTATCCGAAAAAGGCTTAAAACCCTTTTTATAATTTGGTCCCAACACGCAGCAGCCATCGTTAGACAAGGAAGGCGGCACAAAATACCATTAGCAAAAGCGCCGTGTGGTAAAAACGGACTTCTTTTATGGATGTTGGCGAGGCGAGAGAGGAGAGAGAAAACGAGAATGATGCTGAAATGTCGTTTGGGGAGAAAGAAGGGAGGCTGCGACTGAATAGATTTCATATTCAAATGACGTTTTTACATATATTATGCGTAATGCGCACAAATACCAACTATAGTAGGCTATAAAAAGCCAACTGTTATAAACTTTCCTTCCCAGATTCATTTCAAGTGGTATATTGCAACAACATGACACGATAACAACCACGCATATTAAATATTAAAAATTGTAAAGATAAAGTAGCACGTGAGTCGCGTTAATTACAGTTAAATAATGATGGAATATTCCTAGAAGAGGGGCTGTGCCCCCCAAATTCCGAACCCTCTCTATTTCTAAACCTAATCTGGAATTCCGGTATTTTTTTAAGCAGCACATTTCCCTGAGTTCCGCCATCTTGGAAATGTTCACAGCACACGATAAGCCATGAGGCAATGCATTTTTTGAAAGTTTATTACCAATTTCTGAAAAAAGGTAAAAGTAGTCGCGCCACAAAAAAATTATTTAACTTTTCTTCAACACATAAGGAAAGTCCTCGAGAAGTATTTGGACATTTTATAAGGTCCTTGTACCATGAATAAGCCAAAATTGCTACTGGTAAAAAAGTGATAGGCCTACATTTATCCCAACTCTCGGCTAGAGCTTTTTTATAGCAGATAAATGACAACAACCCTGAATTTGACATTTTTTTCAGCATGTACGTACACACCTTGCATTTGTCCAAGCGAGTACCATTATATTACATCAATCTAAAGCTCTAAAATCAAAGTAAATTTACGCTGTTTTTTCAGCTTACCTGTTGCTGACAGTGGCCGCGGACTCCTCGATAAGTTTCCAACTTTTTAGCACAAGTTTTTCGAAGCGTAAAAACAGATCAAAACGCCGATGAAATAAATGCGTAAAAGCGCGCACCACACGGGGTCGAGTAGAGGGTCATTTGTAACGGTCACTACAAGGCCGAATCCTCTCAAAACACGTGCAACACTCACCAGGCACCCACGTGGCCCAACTGACCCTCGGGGAAAAAAATGGCTGGCAGTTAACGGGTTATCAGCCCCTTGACCAGAGGCTCCCCAAGCCTCTGCCCGTGCAGCGACATTCCGTATTGCAAATGGAAGCGACGTCAATAACAACAAACAACAACAAACAGGAAAGAGGAGGTTTTTAGCGAAGGGGAAATGAGTAGATGGTGCAAGGTTTATAAGAGCTGGTGCAGAAGGGGTAACGTTGATTAATGCCCAGTGCGGTTGTCGTCTGTCCATTACATCCGGGCAACTGAAGATGCTGTTTCTCCAATTTCACGTTTCTAGGACAACTTTTACTCGAGTGTTTTTATATGGATGCCACTTGTCTCGTTGCACCAAAATAATATCGACAGGTTCACAGGAACTTACCCTTGATGCCCACACATCTTTCCGTCCGTATCAAAGCCGTTTTTCGCCATATTTAATGGAAAATTTGAGAGGCTAACTCGACGGTCAACTACGCGTCTACGCCATTAAAATTAGAGCGCGACTTTTGGATTGTTGGCGCGCAACATTTGGCAGTTTCGAAAAGTTTTTACTTTTAAATTCGATTTACCGGTATTTATGGTTTGCTAGGATTATATACATAAATGGCAATCTATATATTTCACTTTGGGGGGATAACTTCAGCACGTTAACAAATTAGGAATTCTCAATTTATGTAGGTATTAGCGGAAATCAGTACTTTTCGATCGACCCTTCCGTCATAAGTTTTCTCAGCAATTACAGTGTGTCACCAAAATTTGAATATAAATAGGCGTGTTTTAGCGTTATTACCTTGTCATACGCTGTAGTTATTCAGTTTACAAGTAGTTCTTAACTATCATATGATACAAACAAAACACTAAAACGCAAAGTTCTTATATTCGATGATTTTCCTATACGAAACATCCATAATTTCTGTTACCTCATTTGGTACACCACCTACTTAGGTAGATAACCAATCTGTTACACTTTTGGTTACCCGCATTGTTATCCAACAACGATAAAACGGCAAATGACAACAGCAAAACGCTCAAGGTCCTAACTATGTATCCAAATGGTAACGGGGTAATAGCGCTAAAACACGCCTAATATATTTTACATATTCATTACTTTTACCATTTTTTAAAAATATGAAAAGGCAATATAATGTCATTTAGCCTATGATTTGAAGCAAGACATACCATAAAGCATTTAAACTCTTGGTATACTTGCCATTTTGCCACTTATATTAGGCCTACATCAAGATGTGAATAAATACCGGGAATTTGATTTTGAAATTACATAATTAATCTCAACTTGAAAAGGATACACTGCAGCACGCGCATGGCATTTTAAATAGCCTCTTCATGCACACACTTATCACATAATATGGTGTATTTATACAGGTGCCAATAAAAAAGTGACTGAATTAGCCTACCTGTATCCCACATATTCTGACCTCCTTTTTTACATATGAATTCCTTTCATGGCTGGTGTATGTATGTATTAAAATCAGGTTTTTTTTGTGTTGTCTGTGCATGGAGACTGGCAACCTGAAAAAGTGAATACAAATACAGATGGATGCTGACACGACCCCAATTATTATATTCTGCCAGCCTTTTTATTAATCCTTTATTTACAGGGTGATAGATGAAATCTTAAAAATGTCGTGTACTTTATTAGTTACGGAGCATCAGGATTGTTTCAAACAAATCAACCCTTTGTTTTTTGTATCAATTTGTTACACAGATTGTTTGAAATAGTATAAATGGGTATTGGAAAATGTTATTGCAACTTTGATTGAAGGGAAAGTCCCACTTTTGAAAGAAGTGGGTTGTAGGAAAAAGCCTGCAAGCTTATAAAATTCATAGAAATTGTAATTTGAGTGAACCCAAAAATCAATAAATAAAATGTCCTGAATACATGTATTTGAATGCAAATAAAAAACTCAAATAGGTACCATTTTACTGACAGTATGCAGTGCCCTCTACTGGATAAAAGGCATCAGCTCTCAAAGATACATGTAGACATGCATGCATAGGCACATTTAAGGGGGGCCCGGGCCGATCTAAAATACATGGTGCAAAAGTCGTGACTAATATGGGAACTTTGCTGCAAGTATTATTGTCTCTTGTTACAAAGTGGGACTTTCCCTTTAACAAATAGTTAAAAGAGCATTCTCCTCACAAAAGTTTTGTTCGAAAATGGGGCACGCAGCAAGTGTAATTATCCCCATTTTCTAACAAAAAAATTTTGATAGCAATATGCAGCTTTAATTTATAAATGCAGAACTGTACTGCCACCAAATCATAAGTGCACCTTTAATAAATGCCTGTTCAATTGGATGAAATTATATCCGCATAAAAGCTATTTAATATCTTTCAGACCATGTAATTTTGAACTAAATTATCTGATTATAATCCCATACAGCCTGTCTAGACGAGTCACCAATTCTTCCATCATTGAACTATGCCATACTGAGCCACAGACTGAAACCACAGTTTAGGAAAATTTAATATTTCAATTCCCTAAACCGAAAATTCCTCTAGGCGCATTTTGACTTAGTGTCACCATGAAGGCCTTTACTAGATGGTAGATTGACAGTTCGGCTGGTCAGCAACGATTGGCTCGAGCTCAGCTCCAAATCTAATTATTGATTGATGGGAAAAAATTAATATGCAATCCAGTAATTTTAAAATGAAAGTCCATGTTCATTTTAAGAGGTATTAAAACATGATCGAAAGTTAGTTTTTAAACGCAAAGGTGTAAAATAAGGTAGTACTTTTGAAAGAGGTCCCTTGCTTTTAGTATAAGGGACAACTATTTCAATGGACCATTCTGTAAACTAATGTATAACAAAATTAAAGGGAAAGTTTAACCTCATACAAAGTTGTGTTTGCATGAAAGAAGAGAAATTGTTAATAATAATTTGTAATTAAATCAAAAGGAATCGTGTGATTTGGATCAGCTGATTAAAATCATTTCACCTTGAAATGAACCACTGCTATTTTAATTATTTATAGCTAAAGCTCCATAATGTTTGTCGATTAATTGGTTTGAGAACAAGCAGTCATCAATCCTGTAAGTGCTCGACTATTGGTGAGGGTGCAAGGCCCAACTCTTTGCATCATTTTGCAGAAAATATAAAGTAGTAAATTAAACATGATGAATACGAGGAGTGAAGATTTAGACAACTTTAATGAGGTGAAAATCGACATGAAAGGGGTTTGAAGAGTCTTATTATAGAAAAATAGGAGGGAAAAATCGAGTAAAAGGGAAAAAGGAGGGTGAAAAGAAGAGATTTAAATTAGAGGGTGGTAGTTAATATAGCTCTATCAAATCATACAACAAATTTCCTCACATCTTAAATTTCTACTTATACCTTACTTATGCCCAAGTGCACTTAAATGTCGACAAGTATCCTAGTAAAGCCTTCTGCCGAAACTGAGAAATGCAAATACACTGACAAAATGACTAGAGCAAAAACCATATTATTTTCTAAGTTTTCCGCTAATTAACGTAGAAATGAGAAATTTCTTTCGGATATTTTCAGGACGGGGATTAACCCATAACAAGAAGCACAATTTTTAATGCCAAACGTTCCGCATTTATTCATTGCGCAAATAATCATTAATAGCATCGTAATTCTCGTATTCATTATTATGGTAATGCATAAGTACGTCAAATAATAATAATAATTAGAAATGGAGAAACATTACATTTTTATTTCAACATCTGTTTTGCTGTAAAACGAACTAATTTTCCAAAATTTCGCTTACGTTAATATATCCAATGATGAAAATGCTCGCAGTTTGGGAGGTACGTATACATATCCACTGCGAAGATAAAACAATTTCACTGAGTAAATACATAGATGTGAAAATAGCCAAATTAACAAATTGGGATATTTGGGGAAATTGGCTTTTGGCAAATTAAATTTTGAAAAATCACCAGTTTACATATAACGTAACTCTAAGAATTTCACCTACGGAACTTTTAAATTGGTCAAATTTATGTGTCATACACCAGACATTCTAATGTCCACATGGAAATCAGGCAATATTTATGACTTATATAATAAAAAGAAGTATGACTTATTTATTACTTTTGCCAAAATATGAATTTATGAGTTTATGACCTGCAGACACCATGTAGTATCAAGTGCTTAGGAATTTCTATAACAATATATTTTCATATATCATTTATACGTTTGCGGGAAGTTTAATGGAAACAATAAATCCAAGAAATGAGCGAGCAAGACAATAATCAATCAGCAGGGGTTAATCTGCTTGATATTGATTCTGGTTTTTTTTAATACATGGTAGATAGTCTTGCAATGGCAAACTAATCAAAATTTTGCTCTTCTTACTGAATGCACAAGTTTATTCTTATCTTGTATGCCCTATTATTCTATAGTCCATAGTCTAGCAAAAGTTTGAATGTTCTCCAGGGTTGTTACACTATTTGCAAAAGTTTTCTTCCCTGAATTTACCAAGTTTATTTTCACAAACTTCCAAGTTTTTTTCAGATTTATTTTTTAAACTTTTATTAATTAAAGTTTATTATTATTTGTATTATTATTAACTAATTAGAACTAATGATCTAGAAGGCAACGAATAGCTCACAATCTACTTTAGTTTTCTCTGAGTTTCCCAGGTGGTGAGCAATTTTCCCTGAGTTTTCCAGGATGTGTAACAACCCTGCCCTCATGGAAATCATACAAAATTATGATTTATAACAAAAATGTATGACTTTCTTATTACTTTTTGCCTAAATATAACTTTTTGTGACTTTATGACCTAGCTGGTAGCATAGGCGTGCGCAAAGAAGGGGGAAGGGGGCAAGGGGGGGGCATTTGCCCCCCCAAATGTGAGAATTGTGAGCAAAATTTCCCTAAAAAACACATGAAAACAATCACTATTTGCAGAAAAATTTCGCCTCCGGCGGTTAGGGGAAAGCCCCCCCAGACCCCCCAAGTGGTTAAAGTACTCAGAAACTGGGTGCCCTGCCTGGCTGGGTACATATTTCCCCCCCCCCTTTATCATACACCCTGCGCACGCCTATGGCTGGTAGATATCATGGATATAAAGATATGATCATTCTGAATTAAAAGGAAATATTCACACCAAAACATACCTTGTATTGTTGGAATTTTTAGGCAAAAGAATGATATTATGCAGCGATATTAATAAAAGCGATGTATTTCTGAAGTTATGATGAATTAATAGTACTAATTTTGCATATACTGCTATACCCTGAATCTCGCATCTCCTGCTGGTTTATGTGAACCATCACCTTTGAAAACGCCTTCAGGAAATGTGCCCCAGTCTAGAGAGCTCTCTATAGGCTCTCTACCCCAGTCTTTATTGTAAGAGGAAAAAGGTTTCACAAATGCCCAGCAAATGCCCATATTTATTAATAACATGTTTTTGGAGATTTCGAGGTAACCTCAATATAACACAAGGATGTTGTAAGATTGGTGCCAAAACCAGCCAGAACTGCTTCAAATGATATGAAGGTCAGTGCAGATCTGGTTGGTGGAAATTAGCCAATCACGT
>JAQIXP010005459.1:0-10422 GCA_034700285.1 Proteroiulus fuscus
ATGCAAATTTTTTTAACAAATAAAACTGCAAATGATTGCAATGATTGAAAAGTTTAGAGATAAAACATCAAAAATAGATGTACTCTTATGCATCTGACCAAATAGTTTGCAAAATATGTTGGTCCACTTCAAAAGTAAAGTGACATCATTATGCCCCTTGAACACCCACCCACCCTGTCACTTTTTTATCATCAACATTGGACCACCCACCCACCCAAAAAAATGATGTCATTAAAGTATAGCCCCTTAGGTAGCTAACAGGTTGGTTACCTGGCATCGTTACGTAAAACGATAAAACAGCTAGTGTCAACAGTAAAACGCTCAAGGTCCTAACTATGTTACTATGTATCCAAATGGTAACAGGGTAATAATGCCAAAACACGCTTAGTTTAAGTTACAGTTATGAGTACCCAGTTTTTATAATTTCGCAATAACGTAGGCCTAAGTTAAGTAATGACCATTTTTGGAACATAATAATTACGCATGATTAGGCATAAATATTTTTTCTTTATTTTTAGTTCAACTCCATAATCTTTAATTGGCATTATTATGAATAATGAATATGCTGAGTAGTATACTTAGAGTATACCGAGTTGAATACATTGTTTTTCATTATAAATGTAGGCCTGGGACCGTAGCCAGGGGAGGGGGAAGCACATGTGGTGGCCATGCCCTCCCATTTGAATTTTTTTTGCAATACCTTATACATGGGACCAACGTTTTGCCCCCACTCCCTGTCTTTTTTGCTTGATTTCCCCATTTGTTTGGCTTGCCCCCCATTTCTGCTGAGCTGGCTATGGGGCTGTGCCTAATGTGTATTTTGCAAACATTGTAAGTGTTTCAATTGGGAAACTACTGCAATTAATGTCACAGCCATTCATATCTAGTTAGTGTATACCATTTAAAATTACCTGCTGCAAAGTGGTACTTTCCCTTTAACAAAGATAAGATAATACTCACATGCTTCTCTGACCCCACAACATATTCTCCAACATTTTTACATTTAATTAATAAATGATCAAATAGACTTTAAAATGAAAAGCAACATCTGTGATGAATTTATCTCAACTACGATTTAGCCAGCACTAAAATGGCAGCCAGTGGCATTTGCCATAGTCATGCAGTGCAATCCATAAATGCTACATTTACTAAATAAACGAAATTTACAATCCTAAAATTAACAACAATTGTGTCATTTTTGTCAAATTGTGTTTGTGTATTCCAATTTATTGTTCGTTATCCCCAATAGTGTTAGTGAAGCCATTAATAATAAAAATTCATACTTTGGCCATAAAAAGTCTTAACATTTTTTAAAACTTAGCACCATTTTTTGAAAATTAATGTTTTATAATTTAAGATTAAATTCAAGCCTTACCTGTAAGGCGAAGGATAATCCTAATCATAAGAAGCCTTCGTAGTACTGAAGGCTAGGACTGGTTAGAAGCGGAGTGTTTCGTAACACTGTGCTCTGACACTATTTCCAAGGAAAAAGTTAATTAATAGACAAAAGAATTGCAAAACCTATGTAGTCACTACTCCAAGGGCCAATGGTATAGGGCCACGAGTGACTCCATCTTCATTAAGTCTAAAGTACAGCAAAAACCAGGGCCTGCAAGTACAGAGACTAGGGAGCAGAGGGTGGGAAGTCCTAGCCTTCGGTACTACGAAGGCTTCTTATAATTAGGATTATCCTTTGCCTTACAGGTAAGGCTCGAATTTAATCTAAAATTATAATTCACCTTCTTTGTACCCTCCGGGTAGGACTGGTTAGAAGACTCCAAAGTATACAGGCAGGGTTTTTGCAAAAAGACAATGTCAGTTTACTAATACGGTACAATGGTACAGAGATTGCAAGACACCCAAAAAGGTAGTCAGCCCAAAACCATAAAAAATTTTTTAGAAAATCAAATTTCAGGCATCAGAAAGGGAGCCATATAGAGCCAAAGGGAGCCAAAGGGAGCCATTAGCGTAGGCTTGCTTGGGGGTAATTGGTTTGTCATAGAACCGACGAAAGACAGGACGTCCAGACCCAACTGGCCATCTGAAAAACCTCCGCAGCAGCCACACCGAGCGAAACCGCCTTGGAAGTGGATGCCGCCCGAAAACTGTGCACGGAATAAATCCACAAATCCACACCATTTTGAGCCAGCAGGCGAGTGTCTGCGAGGACACCTGACGATGAGGCGGCAAAGTTGTGATGAAAAGGCTTTCATCAACATGTAGCGACTCTGTAACGCTCAAATAATGTTTGAAAATGTCAACAACGCATAAATTAACATTATGCGAGTTAGCGGGCAACTGCAGGAGAGGCTGTGCCTACCCCGGACGGGAAGTTTTCAGCAAGGCCGGGATCGGGATCAAGAGCTTGTCGTTGGTACAAACGATTATATCCAGGCACATGTGTGCCAGGGCCTGGACCTGCTGCATACCCAGGATCATTAGGAGAGCAGCCAGCTTTCCAGACAACTTGCGAAGAGACAACTCCGAGTTGGGACCCCAGGCATATAGCAGGTCCAGGACGAGCTCCATGTCCCAGATGTAGTTGTACTTAGGCCGTGGGGGTACGCACCACCAAGCTGCCTGCAACAAGCGCACGACCAAGGGATTAGACCCAACCCTATAGCCACTCATGGATGGCAGGTAATGCAACAGCGCCGAGCGAGCGGTGTTGAGGAAAGAGTATCCCTTACCGGCAGCATGTCGAGCCTCCAGGGAATTGAGAATGGTGTTCAAGAGGTCGTCATCCGTACTGAGCATGCGATGGTCAACAAACACATGCCACTGGCGCAAGAATGACAGGTACTGCTTCTCGGTGGCAGGAGTGAGGGCATCAAACAACATGCATTGGACGGCAGCAGATCTAGCGACACACGGGTCTACTGGATGGATATCCGTGTGGCCAACAGGCGCAGCATGGCCGCCAGAGGGTTCTTCCTGGAATGAAAAAGCGAGAATAATAAGTCAGGCGAGGGACTGAACGCCAACGGGATTTCGTGGCAAAGCAAACAAAAATGGAACCACACCTGGGCCGGCCAATCCGGCACAACAACAATTTCCTTCACACGGTCAGCGACCAACTTCCACAAGACCCTTGCTACCAAACTAAAGAGGGGAAGGCGTAGCAGTCAGCCCCCCATGGTATGGTGAATGCGTCCACCTCAGCTGCCCCAATGGACGGACCCCAGGAACAAAAATGTGCACATTTTTTTGTATCAGGGTACGCAAAAAGGTCAACCACAGGTAAACCAAATTTCTGGCAAATTTCGGCAAACAGCTGGGTTTAAGCCCCAGTCGGTATCGTCGCGCTCCCTGCGCGACTCAAAATCCGCGGCCGTATTTTTCTTGCCAGCAATGAGCGAAGCATGCAACCAAATGTCGTGCTTCTCACAGAAAGCCCAGACGACTTTTGCCAGTGCCAAAAGGCACACCGAATGGGAACCCCTATTTTGTATACGTGGGACAGGGTGGTCATATTGTCCAGGCAGACAAGGATGGAACAGGAACGCATGTCAGTGCAACAAATATGCAATGCACGCAAACAAGCCAGAAGTTCTAGTTCATTGTTGTGCAAGGGCTGGGTTTCTAACGTCCAATGTCCATTTGCGCACCGGTTGCCCCAGACTGCCCCCCACCCAACAGGGCAAGTGTCGGTCATGATGACCAAGTCAAACGTGTCTTTACGTAATTTTGCGCCAGACAAGCTCAGGTGGGAAAGCCACCAATCCAAATCATCCCGTGAGGCCTGGGAAAGGACACAATTAGCATTGTAAGAGTCCCCCTATAAAGCCAAAGCGCAAATGTGGTCCCACTCAAGGCACCAAGTATGGATGCATTTGTAGGTAAATGCAGGAGTGGCTTCCGGAAGGGTGCCGATGACCTGAAACAAAAAACATACAGAAGGCGCATCAGACACCAACAAACTCCTGATCTTAGCTTCTTAGGGCCTAACCTTATGCGGGGGGAGAAAAACAGTCATGGCCAAGGTGTCAAAAATGAACCCCAGGTACTCCAGGGAGCAAACTGGAAACAAAATAGATTTGGAATATTTGATAGTGAACCTAAGGGATTCTAGCAAGGCAATGATAGTGGCAATGTTCTCCTCACACAACCCAAAGGTGGCGCCAATCAAGAGAATGTCATCAAAGTAGATGACTGTGGGAAAACCACGACCCCAAAGGTGTGCCAAAACAGGCCTGAGGATTTTTGTAAACATGATAGGGGCACACAAAAGCCCAAACGGCACTACCAGGAACTGGTAACGAATGCCCCCCCAAGTCTGGGCAAACTGCAATGGCATGGTACGCGTCGGCAAGGTCAATTTTCGCCAGGAACTCCCCCTTTTGAAGTAAAGAACAGGCAGTATGCCTGTCCTCTAATTTTAAAGGAGGGCTTCGACAAATTTGTTGAAGTCCGAGAGGTTCAGAATCAACGGAATTGACCCATCCGGCTTAGGCACGGAAAAAACTGGGGACACAAATTTGTCCGAAGCCAGGGCGACCACAGCAATAGCCCGACAGGCAAGCAGAGACATAACTTCTAAAGAAATGAGCATGGCAGCAGCAGCTGAACAACAAGCGCTGCGTGCAGGATGCCACTGTATAGGTTCTAACATTTTCCCTTGTTTTATTTAAACATGAATTTGTACAAAGTGTGACTGTCACTTTTTCAGTTCAATTCAGTACCTTATGATCAGCATATCATAATGCCACATGGTAGGGGGATTATCACATGATCTTTAATGGTGCACGAAGAGATGAAATCATGATTTCCGATAAATGTACAAAAATTTTATTTTTTTCACAGATAAAATGCAACATTTGTACTGAATTCTGAAATTTAATAGATATATAATCTGAAATCATTGAGTTATACCTAGTATCCTGATTATACTTCCTTCTTGATTTGAAAAAAGCAAATAAAAAGAGGAAACCCTATCACATCTTTCATCTATTTGGGGGAAAACAGGTAGAAAAGGTCTTAAATTGATGATAAACCTTACAGCCAATTGATAGCAAACCACTTAACCTTTAAGAAATCAAGTACCTTCATTTTCAAGTGGCCATTTTTAAAAAAGTATTTAAGTGACTTCAGCACTACTTGCAACTATACAATTTCATGATACTTGTAACTACATTAACTGGTTCAATAACTAACAGAGAAAATGATTGTCCCAGTTTTGTGCATTTTGACTGTCAGTTAGTTCTTGTCCAGCAGTCCAGTACATTCGACCCCAGCGGTAAACTTGAAGGACGAGGTTCCCAGTTCCGGACATCTTGAAGAAATGTTCTCGGACATCTCCTTGGCCACTGGTGTGTTTCCTGATGACAAAAATCCAGAGGGTTTTGTGCATGTCGTAAATGAACAATATGACGAGTGCTTGAATATTGAAAATGGTGTTTCTGGTAATGGTATACCAGTCATTTCCTATACTTGTCACTTCAATAACACTTCTAATGTAAATCACCATTTTTACTTGAAACATGCTGGAGATGGTTACATTGTGTTCACCACCGAGCTCAATGCCTGCATTGGTGCAAGCAATTTAGATGGTTCACTGGTGTACACTGGAGATTGGTGCACCAGTCCATCACACCAGTTTTCCATGACATATGATGATGGTGACTTTGTGTATTTTGTACAAAAGCAAACAGGATCTTGCCTGACGGCCGGTAAATTCTATACTCAACTTCAGGTCTCTATCTGCAACTATCAACCCAGTCAGAGATTTCGATTATGTGACCTTTCAGGTTCAAGATGCTGGCCTTCTGACAGACCTTAAATAGTAAGGAATGTTTTGACGTGGTGGCTCAATTGTTGCTCAAGTTGTACTGGTTAAAGCACTGTAATAATTATAACTGTAGAAATATTGAATTGTGCTGATACATGCTACAGAGTAACTTAGATTCATTAAATTTCTGGTGTCAAACCTGTCATGTTCAACTTAATAATGAAAAATGTCTGGTTATTCATATATCACATAATAGAATTAAGACTTTACCTAACTACAATCTAGGTTTGTTTGTTGTTGCAACTTTGTACGGTACCATGGGAATCCACATTACTAACATGTTTGTGTGGAATCAGTTACTCAGGAACCGGGGGGCAGAGGGGGCGACTGCCCCCCTGCCTTGAGACAGGAAGTGCAGAGCCCCCTCTCCCATAAAAAGTTTCTTACTCATAATAGATAAACTTACTGGCAAAATAGGCAATTTTGGTGGTTTTTAGCTCATTTTTGAGTGTTATTATACAGAAAAGGTAGCCTGCGGCGCTATATTGTGTCAATTTTTTGCAATTAATTATAAAAAACTTCAAATTTTTGCATGCTGCTAAAATTTGGAAGAATTTTTTTGGGTCAGGCCCCCTAAGAAATGGATTTTTGCCTGCGCACATGGTGGGCCCCCTTTGTTTTCTGAAAACCAAAATTTTTTGACCTAGTCGGCCAATGCTCCTGCCTTCCACTTCCAAACACCTTACTGAGTGCCTGTGTGGAATGAGCAAATCATTAAAATGGTAAAGGTAAAGAAAAAAACCAATGATATTTGTTAAAAAAATATTTAGAAATTGCCCTTTAATAGTTAAAGAAATGAGTTATAAAAAATTTGTGAGGCACCTTCTAGAATACTGTGCTCCAGTTTGGAATCCATACAAAATAATCTATATATTAAATATACAGTCCATTAAAATGATCCTGCTCAGTATTGGATCCAGGAAAGGGGGGTCGAGGGGGTCCGGATATTCCCCCTTGACCGACCAGAAGTGAAAATTTGTAATACCTCCCTAGCACCATCCTTCAATTTTGGTGATTTTTAGCCCATTTTGAGTGGAAAAAGTTGCCTGCGGCGCCATATTCTGACAATTTTTGCAATTACGGACAAAAACTCAGAGTTGAACTGGTCATAGACTTTATGGGCGATTTTTGAGTGTTTTTGAGCAAAAAAGTCGCCTGCATAGCCATTTTTAATCCAAAAAAAATATTATATACATTATATTGGACCACCCCCTATTAAAAAAATCCTAGATCCGCCACTGCTGCTTTGAGCTGCTAGATTTGTAAAAGGTAAATAGTACCTAAGCATATTAGTGTGACCGAGATGCTACATTATCTACACTTGGAGTTATTGCAGTCAGAAAGGGAAGATTTAAGCTTAAATTTGCTTCAAGGTCTAATTTGCCATGCAATTTAAGTTTAGTTTAAATTATATTTAAGCAAAATACTAACACTAGAAGGTTTACTTCACTCCAATTCTTTAAAGGAAATTCATGCTAGAATGGATGCTTATTAATTATTGGTCTATTTTCTTACATTCAAATAAGATATGACTATTTATATTAAACCTATCCCACAGAAGTTACTACATGTAAGTAATTCTGCATAGATCTTCAATTTATCACTTAGTAAATTAACTATAATAAAAGGTTTTAAAGGTAAAACAGAGCCAGTGTGCAGCATCAGCTCCATAGACATACACATTTTAGGGGGTGCCACCAAATGAAACTGCATGTTGTAAGATATAAAAAAATGGCGCCTAATGAGAATTTTGCAAATGTTCAGGAGTGGATCTAGGGGGAGGTCGGAATCCAAACCCCCCTTCCCATGAAATTCTAAATAGGGTTATTTTACAGAAAAATTTCTATTTGAAAATGAGATTCAATAAGCATAATTTTAAAAGCAAAGCAAATGCAACTGCCAAGCCCTAAACCTCCTTCCCTAAATCTGTCTGTTAATGACCTACTGAGTGAAAAGAATGGTACAAATTAATACGGGGTCATATTGCAGTACCACTGTGCTAGCAAATATGATACTTCTTTTGAAAGCATGTGTACATATATATCAATCCCCTGTACAAGAAAATAACGTCTGTTTATGTAACCATAGGAAGCCACTTTTTCTATAGTTAAAATTGTAAATTCCTTGACCATTGTGAGACCGGGGAGCAAGGTTGCGCAGTGGAATTGCTAAAGCTAGAGCGGGCGCATGTTGCAAATAACTGAGTCAAGTCGCTGTAAACAGTTTAAAATAAAAAGGTTTTATTGACAAGAACCTAAAAACAAAAAGAAAAATGATTAAGAACACAAGAAAATAACGACGCACGAGCACACAAAAGAACGTGCCACGCACAACTTAAGCGCATGGCACGTGGTTAATAATGGGTGCCTACATCACGCTTCTAGCATAAAAGAAAGTTACAGCAAAGTTTGCGGAGGCTTCATGCACTAACTTGAAACAAGCACATATAAAGTTTGGCCTAAAGGTCACTAGTGCTGATCTTCACTCTTAGGGAGCATGAAATGTTCAAGAATTTACCTTATGACCGATGGTACACTCTGTAGCATTGCACATCAAAAAAGATCGAGAATTCATGGATAGTATCGCGATAGTTCGTTCACGGATAGAGACAATAAATAGCCTTTATTAACACGAACAAAGATGGAGTTAGATAATAATAGTCCACAAAGTAGAGTAGGTTTCTGAATAAGCCCTTCGCAACAATAGAAGGTTGAAACGTCTAAGTTACAGTTCTGACCTGTTAACAGAACTGCAGTAAATTAATAGCAAAAAATGCAAAAATAAAAGAAAGACTGACTTAAATTTAAATTGAAGAGCAGAGACGCGAAAGAAGTTTAAATTTAAAACCCTTTGCTCGGCAGTACTCTGGTATTTCAAAAAGATAGAGTATAAGTCAGGACCTCTGTCCTGTGCAGTAGTCCAGTAAAGTTTGCCAAAAAGTCTATGGAAAATAGTATGGGCCATAGGATTAACATGGGCCAAGATTACGGCCATGTGGGAAGAGCTAGAAGCTCTAGAAACTTCTGGAACAGGGAAGGTGAAGTGCTTTCAGGTAAGAAAGTGTAAAAGCTGAAAGGAAAAAGTAAGGTGCTAGAGCATGAGAAAAGCAGTGCTGTGCCTGGCCAGGTAAATGATATTGCCAATTTAAGAAGTAAAATCTCACAGGGCCCCATTGCAGAAATGAAATTGGACAAAAAACAAAATAGCACACAAAAAACAAACAAAAGACACCTAACGCGAAGGACCAGCTTGGTCCCGGTGAAAAGCAGTGAGGAGACTAGAAATCTCGGAGAGGTTTGTGATGGGTTCCCAAGTAGCCTCGGAGCATGGGTAGCCAACCCATTTCACAAGGTACTGACATTGACGACTGCAAAGACGAGTGTCGAGGATGTGCTTAGCAGCAAACCAATCTGGGTGCGTAGCAGGAGCAATCGGGCCCGGATGCAAAGCAGCAAGAGTGTAAAAATGCTGCACTGGAGCTGGCTTGAGCAAAGACACGTGGAACAGTTGAGAAGAACATCAGTGAGCGGGAAGTTTAAGTAGAGCAGTGACAGGCATCACCATCCGGTCGATACGGTACAGGCCGTACCAGCAAGGTGAAAGTTTATGCGCGATACCGGTGGGACGAAGAGTCTTGACGATGGCGACACGTGAACGTAGGCATAGAAGCCAATGCAAAAACAATGAAAAACCGTGTTGCATCACAGCGGTAGCATGGCGATCCTGCGATTGGAGCAGAAGGCAACGTGCTGCTTGCCAGGCCATCTGGCAGTCGTGAACATGCTGCGGAAGAGGTACATCAGCAACAGGAGCGGAGTCAAGACAGAACGGAAACACAAAGGAACAAATTCGGAACCCGAACACAGGAGCAATGGAGAAAAACCTGTAGCCTTATGGACGGTTGAATTGAAGGCAAGTTCGGCTTACAGAAAAAACATGTCCTATAGCTGCTGCTGACTGAAGCAGAAGGCACAAAGGTATTGAAGAATTACACTTTTGGTGCGTTCTGCTTGACCATCCGTTTGAGGATAGTACGGCGAGGACTTGCATTGTTTGATGCCATTAGTCTAAATTTAATCCATCCACACTTGTGCATTAAAATGTGTGTTGTGATCAGTGATGAGAATTTTTGGAATTCCACGTGCTCTAATGATGAAGTCATTGATAATGGAGGTCAAAGCAGTAGTTGAAAACTCATTAGGAGTTGGAACAACGACTAACATTTTAGAACCTAATCAGGGTAAAATAGGTTAGACCCTAATCAGTACTCTTTACAGGTATTTCATCAACGTTAATTGCTAATTTTGAACCTCCCTTGGAATTCGATAGAGATTATGAAGTGGGTATGTCGAAGCTTTATGCTACTAATTCAATATTTAACGTCACGGAAGCCAATAATAAATTTCATTATTTTAAAAATGATAAAATTGAAATACTAGAAATACCCTTAGGTGCTTATGAAATTCAGCACGTTTTAAAATACATAGAAGATAATGCTAAAAACGTTGCCGAATTTCATGCCAATGAACAAACTTTTCAAGTGGAGATTAAGCCTTTATTTGTAATCGACTTTAAGCCGGATGATTCCATCGGAAGGTTCTTGGGATATTCTAAACGCATTCTGGAGGCTAATA
>JAQIXP010005460.1:0-10421 GCA_034700285.1 Proteroiulus fuscus
GTATCCTCCTGAATGTGGGATAACCCCCCTACCAAATGGCATCATTATATGCTGATCGTAGGGTACTGAGTTGAAATTGAAATTGAATGCAGTAGGTCTACAATTTGAATTTTGAGAAAACAAAATGAATCTTGGAAAAGTAGGGGGAACCTGGAATTTCGAGTCGATTTATTTATCCCAACAGGGATGAAAAATTCAAAACTGGGAATTGGCATCGGAATGCTTGCCCATCTAAAAATGTTCCAACCCTCTAATAATTAAGTCTAAAATTCAAAGTTTGAAGTAAAAATTGGTAGTATTTTTACGAAATGATGTACACTTGTCCCCTCTATCAATTTTTTGGGTTTAACTAAATTTACCAAAGTTACCACTGAATGTTCAAAATTATTATATAATCTATTCAAGTAAAGACATCACTGTCCCACACGTCTAAAACAACTTGGAATCTAATACTAAATAGAAAAACTGATAACAGGCCTACACCAAAACTCGGTGCCTGGTGTGACCGCAGGATTAATCGCAGAATTATAAAATAAATATAAACTAAAAAAAAAAGCCAATACACATGTAATTCGACAAAATTGAAAAAAAACAAGGAAGTTGTCATTTAAAAGTTTATCTGAATCCTGATTTGTGGTACTTGGTATTTTTGACTTGCAGATAATGATAATGTATCGGTTTTACAAGGACCCAAAAGCAACTCCCAGATCTTGACTCCCCCACCTGACTAATTCCTCCCTGGTTCTTTAACCGAAGCAAAACAATTGTAAAGAGATGATGGGATTTCTGTACAGAAATGCATACCATTTCCGCTATTATTAGGAATTCAAATTGCTTTTTAAAATATGATAATTCTGCAAAAGAAACCCCCAGAGGTAAGTGCATGCTCATGTCGGTGAAGTGCTCATTTTTTATAACGGAACATGACATATGTCAATGTGGATCGTCAAGATAACAAAATAATCAGTGTTAAAAGTGGTTTTCTTGAAAAGCATGACAATGATAGGGAACAATGTATTAAATATAGCTTTGTGCGCAAAAAAAAGAGTGACCATGTTAGCAAAAAGGAAATTTTGAATGAATACTGATTAACATTGCACATTGCACTGATCAAAACAATGCATGGTTGCATAACTAGTTGTTAAACATTCCGCTAAGACTAGTGCAGATTAATGGGGAATTTTCTATGCACACTTATTCGGAGCATTTTCTTTACCTGGAAATCAGGGTTTATAAAATCAAAACCTAACCACGTGTGAAAAGCATGTGCACTTCTGCACTTAACTAGAAATTTCCTTATTTGTCAGACAGCCAACATGCATTCGATTAATTCAATTTGTAGTTAAAAGTGCAGTTGTATACATATCTTTACCATATTCTGCTCAGAATTGGTTAGTTTTCAGTTTATAAACCTTGATTCCAAGCTAAATAAATGTTCAGCATAAATTTGCAAAATCTGCAGAATAAATTCTGCTTAGTAGTCAGCAGTAAATTGGCATAATAATTGTCTACACGATGCATATTTTCTGTCTACTTGTTTAATGCAGAAAAAATTCTGCTTAAAATTCTGTTTAAAGTTATGTATCATACGTGAGTTTATTGAACAACTGCTCAAATACTGCTCATATGAAAAATAAGTATACCCATTCCTGCAGAAAAGTAAGCTGTTTAAAAATTTCTGTAGCAACATGATCTGCTCCTGCAGAAATGGTAGTCAAACTATTCTCAAGAGTAAATTAAAGGGACAGTCCCACTTTGTAGCAAGTAATATTTAAATTGTACACACTTACTAGATATGAATGGCTGTGACAATAATAATTGTAGCAATGTTTCCATATTGAAGAAATTTAGAGATTTGATTGCTAAATATGTTATGCACCAGTTCAGTTGGTGGCGCCCTCTAGGACAAGCATGCTTACGTGTTTCTTGGGAGCTGATGCCTTTTATCCAGTAGAGGGCGCTACAACCAAATCCATGTATTCAGGCCATTTTATTTATTGATTGGTGGGCTCAAATCAAATTGCAGTTTCCATACTTTTCCTAATTTAACATGCTCTTTCTCCTTCAACTTAATTCTTTCAAAGTGGGACTTTCCCTTTAATGCAAATTTCTCTGCAGAAAGTTCGAGACCTTAATTCCAAAACAAAATTTCAGCAGATACTCTTTACTATATGGATGGATAAGCTAAGCTGCATAAAGATAATTTGCTTCACAATTATACATTAGGTAATTTTATAACAAATTACAGAACAAAAAATGTATCACGTTAACATCGTGAGGATAATCACCTAAATCAAGTCATGACCACTATCCAACAGAAATGACACATTTAGATCAAACGCAGACAACAATCTGTGACTCACATTTTGATTAATAATTTTATAAAAATAGTATTCTTTGCTGGTAAAAATTTTGAAAATGCTTCTGCCATTGTATTATGATTAATTTCTGAATTAAATCTTGTAGATTACTTATATTTTACATAAGAAATCTAGGAGGCAATGTAGCCCTAAAATAGCATTTTATACCTCATTTACAGGACTACATTCCCATAAATTCGTGCAATTTAAACGTTTATTTCTATACTTAGTTATGAATTCTAAAACCTAATTGTCCTTAAACTGCAATAATCTACACAATTTTCAAATTAACATAAAATATTATCACAAATTATATTATAATTGCAATTAAAATGCATTAATTGCATGCATTTTAATGCAGTGTGCACACGTGTAGCACAAAAATGGTGCCACTGTAGCAATTTTGTTGGACTTGCCAACCTTGCTGATTAGTATTAGTTTGCCTTATATGTATTAACATTTATTTTGGCTTCAACCTCACCAATTCAAAGTTAACTATTTTTTCAATCCGGTCCTATATAAAAATGACAAAAAAAGGAAAGATATAAAATTGAATTGGACTTACGGAAAGATGTTTCTGGCAACTTTTCTTTCTATTTGCGAAAAGTAAGTCTTTTTCCAACAGACTCGCAGAACCGACACATTTTTAGGGTGGCAGGCCGGGGCCAAGTTCAAACAGGTTCGGAACCATCTTCAAGAATTCAGTTGTCCCATTGAAATAAATCAAAGCCTATGAAAAATGAAATTTAAAATATTAATGAAATCTTGTGAACTCTGAGGAATGCATTTCAATTACAAGCATGCAAAGAAATTATAAGAATATTTTATTAATGCTAAAGTAGCATAAAATTTTTTTTTTGTGCTGAAAGTGAGATATTTGCATAAAATTGTAACTATCTATCTGCTAAATCAATGGAAAGTTGGGGTAAGATAGGCCTAGGAAAAAGTTGCTCATTTTGACCACTGAAGATGAAAAATGTCAGAATCACCATTTACTAAATTTTGGGTATTGAGTACCCAAATCTGGGTATAGGGTTAAAGTGGACTCAAAACAAGTAGATTGCCTTCGAGGGAAACAAAATGTGAAAACGCATTCCAAAAGCTCAAGTTTGAATTTTAAAAATTAAGCTCAGAATTTTAGAATTACTAATTTTTATGCACTAAATCTAGTTTCTTTAAATGCATTTTTCTCAAAACAAGAAATCTTGACTCATGTGGTTTCGATCTCAGCTTTTCAATTAATATTGCCATTTATTGGTTTTCTTAGTATTTCTAGACACCATGCAAGAGGGTTTTCCTGGTAATCATTAGCGGTTGAAGATGTGCATACATTTCTACTAAATTAATTCGAACAGCGTTGAAATACCGAAAAGACATTTTGAAAATCGCTAGTACAAAAATGTGACATTCTTTAGGGGACTACTTGGATCTTACTGCATATTTACTGTATCTTTTTCCTAAGATTTATTTTAGAAATAAATACTTTTCTCGCAATTTTGAACTGTACCATATTTCTCGGGTCACCCTCATAGAATGTATTTAATGCTTGGAATTGAATGACTAAAATAAAAAGTATCAGGCTATTTTGAATATTTCTTGTTTATAAGTAAATCACACTGAGTAAAAACCCTACAATTTTCAATGTAATTACATTATTTTGCAAAGGTTGTAACTCTTACAATGCCAACA
The DNA here is from genome assembly GCA_034700285.1 of Proteroiulus fuscus. NCBI lineage: Eukaryota > Metazoa > Arthropoda > Diplopoda > Julida > Blaniulidae > Proteroiulus > Proteroiulus fuscus. Next base: position 4,050 of record JAQIXP010005460.1, read on the forward strand.
ACTAGCCGAACACATGTTGAGCTAATCTTATGTTGTTTTAAAAATTCAGGATAATTTGTAATCACTAACATAGAATGCAAAAAAAATTCATCAGCAGTAGGCCTAATAAAAATGAGTGAGCAAAATACCAACACATGAGCTAGTATAAAATTAATCAAGGCACATGACTAAGTTTCAATTTGTCATCAAGTTCCTCAACCATGGACATTTCCAGAATTCGTGACTACATTTTTTTTTTTATAACTGATGTAGTCATTGAAAGATTTGAAATATCTACAGGGGGATAAACCTGCTCGACACTAGCTCCAAAGTGCTACATGAGTAGATTATGATGACATAATCACTACGACTTGTATTGATAAATATCTTTTAAAAATCCAATCAAATAAACAAGTATAGAAATCAATAATGAATATGTATCGCATGCTGCGTACAATTATTGCTGATAAGGAACTGTAAAATTACGGCTCAAAATCACCGTATGATATCATTGGATCAGGGTTAATCTGTGATCTGATTGGTTGATCTTGACCTAATCAGAGTAGGTAAAATCAAGGATAGTTTAAAAACCAGGACCATCTCGCAGTTTGCTAATTAGTTAATCTGGTTGGAAGAAAGGTGAACATACAGGTAAGAGAAAATGGGATAACTACCCTTAATATTATAGGGTTACTAAGTGTGGCGTAATTTCATACATTTTCTGTAGGATTTTCTTTCTAATTTTTTCTGTAGATATGTCTGCTATGGGGGAGGGGAGCTTTAGCACCTTTTCCCCCCTTACCCCATAGAGTACAATAGTAGTTTAGTCAATGGTACATCAATTATAACTATTTCTACAAAAAATTGTTAATTTTTAATGTTAAAACTTTACAGTACTATAAAATAAAGCAGATTTCATGCCTCATACTCAAATGTTTGCTGATCCACACAGGAAATGTGAAATATTTTTCAAAAAAATATAGGAATTTTCATCGGAAAATAAAAAAATATTTTTGGATTTTTCCTAAAATGTAATAAATTTTTTCCAAAAATTTAGGAACATTTTTGGAATTATCGCTGTACTAAAAGAGCTATACTGGATAATTTTAATCCAAATTATGACAATTTAATTTCTAGAATGATTCTAGAGATTATATATTTATTTAAAAAAAAAAAAAATACAAAACATTTTGGAAATTTATTTTAAATTAATAAATTATATTGAAATAGAAAACTACTTCTGTTTACTTCAACCTCTTGTGGTTAGGCAAAGGTCAGTTCAACTTTCAAAAAAGATGAAATTACCCTCAAAGTTTAATTAGCGATGCATTAAAACCTTTACTTATGAAATATATAGAATAATGCCGATTTATGATGTGCAAAATAATGGGATTATAGGGAAATTTTCTAGAATTTAGGAAACAAATAGAAAATATAGACCAGCGGTAACCTCTGAGATTTTGATCTGAACATCTCTGCTTTGGATCTCACTATTCAGATCAGATAAATTTGCGATCTATGTTAGGCAAATATATGCTCTCAGATCAATATAGACTAAGTCTGGACCTTGTGCTCATTGTTTTATCTAAAATTGCAAATTTACCTGCGTGGCCTTATACACTTCTAACACACTTTGCCATTTTGATTGGCAAATATTTGATTAGTAATTCAAAGTTGCTTTAGATAATATCGTATCACAGCAGTCTCGTTAACAATTTTTCAATCAATTTCGTTACAGCCGTACAGTTTGTAACTCAAGAAGAAATCTGAAAAAATGGCATCTCGTGTCTTTCTCCTATTAGCCTGCATTTTAGTTTGTGGAATCGGTAAGTAGAATTTTGGACCTAAAGTAAGCTTGCTACGACAGAGAAATAACCAGAGTTCAATTCAATTCAACTCAGTACTCTACAATCAGTATATATCATGATGCCATCTGGTGAGGGGATCCCACTATCAGGAGACTCCTACATCTGTTGTGACTTAAACATCAGTGTTAAATTGAATTCCTAACAATTTTGTACTATTTTTTGATATAAAAAGTGAGAAAAACGGGCAATACTAAGCCTCCGTTCTAGCACGAAATTCCTTCATAGGATTGGATTGAACTTTAAAATCTTTTTAGTTAGTCGTTGTGTGTTGTCGAGACCTGGGGGTACCTACTTTTGTTACGACGGGTTGCAAGGGGAAATAAAATTATAAAATTTGATATATAACTCATTGTGCACTTATATTTCAGGATTAATAGACAAATTTATGTGAATTTAATAATTTTAAGTAGCCATTAAACAGGTCCACCGCACACAAGACTACCTAATTTGATTGTTATTGCTGTAAAATGGTGCAAGATATGGCAAAATTTAATAAGTTTTTCTTAATTATTAAAAGCACAAACAATGGCACAAGAAACCACACAAGCAGAGGACAAAACCACAGCAGAAGTAACCACAAAAGCAGAGGACAAAACCACAGCAGAAGTAACCACAAAAGCAGAGGACAAAACCACAGCAGAAACTAGCAGTGATACAAATGCAACTTCTCCAGCAGACACTGACACGACCACAACATCGGATGATGGTGATAGTGGAGCATCTACGCTAATTTTTACTACCACCTTACCCATTCTCGCTTTTATCTTTTTCACGATGTTTTACGCCATGTAAATAGTTTGGGATATTCTGTAAATGGTGGGAATAAGTAGTGGAATGTGTATACTATCTGATCTTGTACTCTGCCCCATGGTGGGTAGAATTAAGCAAAAGTATACTGTTCATGTCATTACCAGCTAGTGATTGAAATGTGATAAAAATTGTGCTGAAAAAGAGTTAAATTATTAAAAGAAATCATTATTTTGTCACACAGAAGTAAGAATTGTCACTTACTGGGGAACATGCAAAGGACAAAAATGAAACCCTAAAACATGCTTAAATTTAAGTTGCACTGAATATTTTTTTAAAGAAAAACATTGACAAAATACTTGGAATAAAAATTTAAATATACTTATTTGTTTGTCTTATGTACTCGATTTTTTTCTAATATCCCAATATGTATGTCTAATTTTATTTAATTTAAATTTAAAAACCTGAATTTGGTAAAATATTTGTTTTCCTTGAACGGTTTTTGAATTTGTTTTTATAGAGTAGCAAATGGAATTATATCAGGAAATATGATTAAATTTGTAGAATTCGATTCAGTATTAGGGGACTTTGCAGAGAACAACAAAAGTTGATGAAAATGACAAAAGCTGACAACAAAAGTTTAAAATAGTTGGCGCCACTCCAATTTTAATATTAATAAACTTGAGAAAAATGAATGAATTTATTTTTAAATTAATTTTTGTTATTACTCCAAGTCACATTGCTATATGAATAAAATTGGACTCTTGCCAATTTTTGCAAACTTGCGTTGTTAACTTAAACTATTGTAATTTTTATCAAGTTTTGTTGTTCTGCGGAAAGTTTCTTCTAATTGTATAAATATATCTAACAAAAATATAAATTTAAAAAATTTAAGTTTACAATGTCATTCAATAATGTCAAATAGTTGTAATATTATTGGATTAGGGTCCCCTTACCAAAAATAATCTAGATTTGGCAGATATCATGGTTTTTATGCCAAATAATTTATATCGAGACTTTTAACAAATTTAAAATTTCGCAACACAATCCGGATTCCGGTACAATAATCTTGATTTGGCAAAACCTAGATTTTCGGTAAAAAAAATCATGATTCTAAAATCACAATTTTGGCGAAATCATAAGATTTGTAAAATCTCGAAAATAGGCTTAATCAAAATCTTTTTTTTTCTTAAAATAATCTAGATTATTTTTTTAAAGGGCAGTTATACTAGTCCATCATTAATTAGCTAATTTGAGAAATTTTAATGTTATCTCCAATAATTATACTCCAAAATACTATACAATTTTGATTCTTCTGTTAAAATTGTAATTGAAAAATAACATAAAAAACCTTTTAGAATATAAACAATCCGTGCATGCTATTATTCTCACATGCTAAATTACACATGCCCCACACATAAAGAATCTTATTCCGATAAGTACTAGAACTAGCCACGGGCATTAAAGCCAAATATCTGCAATATAAAATTCCTGTAATCTCAATATCAGTACGAGTGTATTAATTTAACTACAATGCTTAATTCCTAATTATTAATCAAAATTGAACGTTAAACCTTCCATTCGTTCATCATTTTAAACCTAAAATTAACGACAATCTACGATTCAAAAGAAGCACTGGAAAGGAATGTATGCACCAGCAAATCAAATTGACTTGTGATTCTTATGCACCAAATCACAGGTAATTTCAAGAGATTTGTACTTTCTGTAAGCATTCATCATGTAATTTAGAAACACAGTCTTATTTGGAACTATTAACTAAAATAATATTATAGTTACCATAGCACTTTACTTTAGCATTAAAGGCAACATAATCGTATGGCTTAGGAATCACAATTAAATCGTTTCATAAACTATTTATGAATGTAACTTTTATAAATGCAAAAATTAGTTGAAAAGATATTTTTATAAAATAAGAAGCACTGCTGTATAACACGGCATCTTAAGGGCACAAAAAACTTTTAAAAAAAAACATATTAGTAATCATTTTGGCAGGACTTTAGTATATGACCCACGACCCCTGGAGGAGTGACCTATGAGGTCACGTAGCTTAGGATGAATGGTGCTTATGATGTACCAAGTACTTAGGGTCTGTGAGTTAAATTTAAGAAGTTATACCAAATAAATTTATACCTTTGGTTAACATGGCATCCTATGGGAAATGAAAACTTTCCAAAAACCTTTTAAGATTACCATAGGTTAGGTCAGGTTAGGTAGCAGGGGGTCTGGGGGCGAAGCCCCGGGTCAGGTTGGGGGGCTTTGCCTCCCGGTTAGGCAATGTAAACGACCCATTGTACCCATTATTTTACATTGCCCCTTGTAGGATAGCTCCGTGTAAAGCATTAATGCTATACACCACTAATCAGGAGCAATTTAAAAACTTTTCATTTCCCATAGGCCGCCACGTTAACCACATGTATAATTTACTTTATAACTTCTAAAATCGAACTTACAGACATAAAATACTTTAGATATAAATACCTCTGATCCTAAGCTACTCGAATATATAGGTCACACCTCCAGGGGTCGTGGGTCATATACTAAAGTGTAGCCATCATTTTTTTTTCAAAGTCTAGTGTTAGAGAAAGTTTCTGTGCCTCGCACAGTAATGATAAGATCGGGTTAGGCCAGGTTGATTCGTTGTTGGGTTCGCAACGTTTTCGCTAAAACAAACATGAATTTTACGCTTCAAAACAGGCCTATTTCTTTGCAATACAGCAATACATCTTACGTCGATTGTAACATATTTTGGGTTACGCTTTCTGCAACATTAACCACTGCCCTTTAGTAAATAAATAAATATGATATTGCTATATCGGAACGCATTTTCTGTAAACTAAATTTAGGTATTTTTAGTTGAAATCATTATAACTAATGAAAAAGGTTCTATCCACTTTGGATGCAGTTACCTATTCATTAGAAACTATTCTAATAGCAAAGCAGGAATCTCTAATTCGCTAAATTTCCTTTTTCTTTCAGATAAATATAACGAACCAAATTACTCACTATGTCATCAAAGTTATTTGTGATTTTTCTTGTTCATCTTTTCGTCTTCATCATAAGTAAGTTACTAAGAAAAGCACTGTGGGGATTTTGATCACTAAATTACAAAATAATCTGCCAGTTTACAATTGTGACTTCAACTGTCACTGTCAACTGACTTCAACTGTCACTGGAGAATAAAATAATATTGTAAGAGTGCTTTAATTTCGATTTTAACAGAATCAACGATGGTTTCAAGCGCACCAACGACATTATCACCGGGATGTGTAGGCGATTGCACATTAACATTTCCTACATTGAAATTGGCTGGCGAAACAGAAGAACCAACGACAAAGACTACTACTACCACAACAACAACAGTACCAACAACAACAACAACGATTTCAACAACACTGCCAACAACGACAAAAACATCTTCAATTGGTAGTTCAACTTCAGTGGCTAAGAGTACATGTCCAACTAGAACTCTGCCAACAACGACACAACCACATCCGACGGTCAGATCAGTACCGACGATTTCACGTTTACCTATTAGACTTTCAACAACGAAAAAACAACATACAATTTGCAGTTCAACTTCAGTGCCAATGACCATATGTCCAACAAGAAATCTGTCAATGCCAACAACAAAACCACCTTTGACGGAATGTTCAACTTCAGTGCCAACAAGCACGAGTGTTTGCCCAACAAGAATTCTGCCGTTGTCAAAACCACCTTTGACGGTCAGCTCATCTTCAACAGTTACACTGCCTACAAC
>JAQIXP010005461.1:0-10420 GCA_034700285.1 Proteroiulus fuscus
TCATTTTTTTTTTTTTTTTTTTTTTTTTTTTGATAAATTTGAGAAGTACTTAAAATTCAGAAAATTGAATATATATCAAAAGAAATATTTTGTTCAAATATACAATATGCATATAAATGTATATTTTGCAATATTGGCGATGCATGAGTATTGTAGGAAGTAGTGAATATTGTTGGGTTTTTTTTGCAAAAAAATAGTCTACAAAATATTTAGTATGTATGTTACTTTTTGTAATATTGGTAGTGAGTAAAATCAGACATTTAGTAAATATTTTTTGGGGGAAAATTTTGTAAATACTGAACATTTTGAAAATGAAATGTATAAAATACATTATTGGCAGTGCGTTAGTTACATTTTGGAAAATGTAATAAATACTGAAATTTTCTGAAAATGGAATTTCAATAGAAATATTTAAAAAGTAACATAAAAATTTTGAACATACTTTTTTTTTTAATATTTAGACTGTAAGTGTGGGTTTTTTTTCAATATTGGCAGTGCAGAGTTTAGTAGGAAGTAGTGAATATTTTATTTTTGGAAAATTTAAATAAATACTGAAATTTTCTGAAAATGGAATATAAATATAAATATTTAAAAAGTCATATAAAAATTTTGAAAATACTGTATATTTTTGTAAAAAATATTTATACTATAAGTATGTATTTTATTAATATTGGCAGTGCACGCACGATTTTAGTAGGAAGCAGAAAATATATTTTTTTGTGGAAAATTTAATAAATATTGAAATTTCTGAAAATGGAATATCAATAGAAATATTTTAAAAGTAATAGATATACTGTATATTTATTTTAAAAAATTACACAATATACATGTGTATTTTTTCAATATTGGCAGTGCATGCATGAGTTAAGTAGTAAGTATAGAGAATATTTTTGTCTGAAAAAAACCTCGAAATAATAGATTCTGACAAATCCTCAGTGGTATAAGGGTTAAATAAATCCTAAATTTGACAAGTTTTAAGTAAGCCTATTGAGAATTTCAATTGGTTTCAATGATCACAATTGAACGTGGAACTTTTTATCACGTTTCATGCTTCATTAGGAAAGCTTTTTCTTTTCTTTTTAGGGTTTAAAAATCCTTGGGCAAATTTCTGCTAAAAATCCATTGGCATTCAAGTGAGGATCCATGCACTTGGCAAAAATGAAATCCCATTTTGAATGAAATTTGAGCTTTCAATTATTGGTGTGGAAAAGACTGTGGACATTTTGAAAATGGATCTGAATTAAACATAAGCCACATTTGAAATCCGACACAAAATGTTTAAATTTATATATCTTTTTTTTGGAAACTGGATGTGTTTTTCTGTGAAACATGAAGTGAAACTTCCATTATCCTCTGTTAGCATTATTTAAAAAAGAAAGTTTTATAGTTTTTGAAAACTTGGCCAAGGCAGTTTTCTCACTTAGCATTTTTTTTTCTAAATTTGAGTATAAATTTTTAGCTGAAAGATTTAAGAAATTTTCATTATTGTTTAAATTTGTCTTCAAATTGCTTTTCTATATTTTTAAAAGTTTGACAAATGGTATATTCTACATGGGATTTGCATTGAATATATGTATACAGGAAATTTCTGCAAATTTGTACTATTTAAATGTTTAACATTTCTGTATGCATTTTAGTTTGATAAGTGCAAACCGAAAGTTTGAATAAATTGTTGGCAAATATTGAAGAAATTGTTGGCAAATTTTGAGGAACTTGTTGGCAAATTTTTAAGAAATTGTTGGCAAATTTTTAAGAAATTGTTGGGAAATTTTTAAGAAATTGTGGGCAAATTTTGAAGAAATTGTTGTAGCAAATTTTGAGGAAATTGTTGTAGCAAATTTTGAAGAAATTGTTGACAAATTTTTAAGATATTGTCGGCAAATTTTTAAAGAAATTATTGGCAAATTTTTAAGAAGTTGTTGGCAAATTTTAAAGAAATTGTTGGGAAATTTTTAAAAAATTGTTGCTAAACTTTGAAGGAATTATTGGGAAATTTTGAAAAAATTGTTGCTAAACTTTAAAGGAATTATTGGGAAATTTTGAAAAAATTGTTGTCAAACTTTGAAGGAATTGTTAATAAATTTTGAAGAAATTGTTAATAAATTTGTAAGAAATTGTTAACAAATTTTTAAGAAATTGTTGGCAAATTTAGAAGAAATTGTTGGCAAATTTAGAAGAAATTGTTGGCAAATTTATAAGAAATTGTTGGCAAATTTTGATAAATATTGTGGCAAATTTTGAACAAATTGTTGGCAAATTTTGCTAGTAATTCTTCTGTAAATTTCTAATTGATGTTTTTTTGCATGTGTATCTACTGGAATTTTATTTCATACTTAAGCATATTTTTTGCAAAATATGTTTGAGATGACTCTATTTTAATAATATTATTTCTGTCATTTTGAGTTATTTTACCACTTTTTCAAGAATTCTACAATAAATGTACATGTTGTACATTTTTGCATATTTTATTATAAGAATAATTTATTATATATGTTTACAAATTTAGCTATATTCATTCCACCATATTACGTTGAAATAGTGCTTTTTAGCAATTTACATAAATGTACTTTTGGCAGAATTTCAACTTTTCTCGATAAATAAATATAAATTTGACGTAATTTTTTTTTTTGAAAAAATTTCAAATTCCAATTTTGTCAAATATTAAAGTAAGCCTATATTTTTGTGTATTTTAGCTATATTCACTTTGCTGCCATTTCGTATTATTTCATTACAAATTTTCTGAAGTAATTAGTACTTTTTAATTACTTTTAAAATACTTACATTTTTGCAATAAATCATTGCAAAATTTGAAGGAATAAGTATTTTTTTCCAAATTAGTTTAACCATTCTGTTAATTTTTTGATATATTTGTGTAGATTTTAGCTATCTACTTGTTCTGCCATTTTGTGACTATTTCATAATCATCTTAACAAATTTACTTCTGACAGAATTTCCACTTTTTTCTATAGACCAACATACAATTTGAAGTAATTAGTAATTATTTTTAGAAAATGAATTTGTGTATCTTGAAAATTTAAGAAAAATTGCAGCCTTTAGTTACAAATTTATGCTTCTGGCCATTTTGTATTATTTCATAAGCTTCTTAATGAATTCACAACAAATATACTTCTGGCAGTATTTCAACTTTTTACAGGAAATCAATATAACATTTTCAGTAATTATAATTTTTTTTTGTGCAAAATACCCTTTCTTAATTAGATCCTATTTTAAATGTCACTGAAATACTGCCTTTTGACATTATGCAGTTTTCAAATAGTAGCTAAATTATTATGTTAAAAATTAAAGCTCAGGGAATATATTGAAGAGGTTGCATACTGCTATATTCCATGCCATGATTTTAATCAATTGGATTTTTTTATTTTGGCCAATTAAACCTTATTATTTCATCTCATAAGTTGCTTCTTTGTTGATTTTATTTGAAATGTTGTAAGTCGTTATTGCTCTAACACGATATTCTCTTCGGATTCCCTGTGGGGAAATAATTGGTTGAAAGTTGCGAAGAAAACTCTAAAGAGCCTTTATGTCTATTGATCAAAATTTGTGATAGACTGGCGCAGTTTGTTACATTTGGCCAAACAAGCATGCATTATTCTACTTTCTGCAGTATAACTTAATCAAAAATGGCACTGGGGGTCGAGTATCATGACCCAATATTCCACAGAAAATCCATTTACTCAGTTTATAAGTGCAGGCAGACTTGAGTCAATGTTTAACTAGATCTCTTCAAATGAAAGATGAACTCAAATTTATGCTTTTCTCTATTTTATATAAACATTTGGCAATTTTTTAAAGAAAAAAGAGGAATAAGAAGCACAGGGTAGATTGGTTAAGGGTTCTATTGAACTTTCTAGTTATTTCAATGTGAAATCTCATATGAGCATATTTTTTGTCTGGTTTTCAAAAGTTTTGCAATAGTTTTCTCTTTGCAGTATATTTATGAAAATGGGAATTTAAATATTTGTCAGGGGAATTTCATGTGACCTGGAAACTCAGGGAGCAGAAATTTGGCCAAAGGGGATGTCAGGGACAAGAAACAGTAATTAACATGTTAAATATACTACAGTATAATACAGTTTGCTAATTTACTCCTTATTTGTGTAATAAGGGAAATTCAAACATGTTATTTCTGAATGGGATTTTACATGGTAATTTTGTTTCAAAAGATCCCTTCCTTAACACATTAATGTGAACAATGAAACTAAAGCATGTGAATTCTGAATGAGATTTAACATGTTATTTTTTAGTTTTCTAAAGATCCCTCCCTTTATGCATTTCTGTAAACAATGACAATCAAGCAAGCGAATTCTGAATGGGATTTGACATAGAAGTTTTTAGTTTTCAAAAAGTCACTCCCCTAAAACATTTGTGTAAACAGATAAGCTTGAACATGTGAATTCTGAATGGGATTTAACATGGAAGTTTAGAGTTTTTTAAGGATTACTTTCCTGGATCATTTATGTAAGCAGTAAACGGGTGACTTCTGAATGGAATTTAACACTCCTTCATGCATTTATGTAAACAATGATATTCAAACATGAATTTTGAACGAGATATAACATGATATTTTTTTTCTAATGGTCCTTTGCCTAAATCATTTATGTAAACAGTGAAACTCAAACATGTGAATTCTAAATGGGATTTAACATGGAAATTTTTAGTTTTCTAAGGGTCTCTATACTCTTAATTATTTATGTTAACAGTGAAACTCAAACATGTGACTTCTGAATATGATTTAAAACCCTTTCATGCATTTATGTAAACAATGATACTCAAACATGTGGATTCTGAATGGGATTTAACATGGAAATTTAAGTTTTCTAAGGGTCTCTTTACTTTCAATTAATTATATAAACAGTGAAACTCAAACATGTCTTTTGAATGGGATTTAACACCCCTTCATGCAATTATATAAACAATGATACTCAAACATGAAAATTCTGAATAAGGTTTAACATGGAAGTTGGTTCTCTCCCCTAATTCATTTATGTAAACAGTAGAACTTAAACATGTGAATTCTGAATGCAATTTAACATGGGATATTTTACATTGCTTTATTGCCTAAGGACCTGATCATTGTTCAGTTTATATTATATCAGGTCCTATAACTATTTTATTGCTGCCTTTCATATCATGGCAATAGCATTAGGAGTCTATTGCCGAAATCAGGGAGATAATCTTGTGAAGAGTCTGCAACATCTAAATTGAAGAAAATGCTATTTTTTTTCAATCTATGCAGCAGCCGAGGTAATAAAAGGCCCCAAATCAACTCAATAGCTTCTTACTGAGGATTTTATAACTTTTCTTATCTCACATGTAATATGTGCAAATGATAATCCCAATATGGGCCATTCTACTGCATGAAACGCCTTAGAGTTATTGATTGCTTTTGCCAGCGTTTCCTATTGCTGTTTTCTTCAGTTCAATACTGTAAAGGTCAAGGCAGTTTGCGAAAGAAAATGGTCGATAGATTGTTTTGGCTTTTTCAAAATATAATGCTTTCCTCTGCATTTTTGACATTTAATTAGGCCAGTACTCAGACACTAATAAAGGAATTGTTTTCCAACTTTCTGGAATGTGTTTCAATTAGTCTATGACATGCTGTAGCATGAATTAGATTTTTCCAACTTCAATAAAAATGCCTTTTTTCAAAATATAATGCTGCTCAATGCATTCTTTTTACATTTAATTAGACCAGTACTCAGAAACTAATCTAGGAATTGTTTCATAACTTTCTGAAAGGTGTCTTAATTAATGTGTGACATGCTGTAGCATGAATTAGATTCTTCCAACTTCAATATAAATGCCTTTTTTCCAAACATAATGCTGCCCAATGCATTTTTGTCACGTTTAATTAGACCAATACTCAGAAACTAATCATGGAATTGTTTTCCAACTTTCTGGAATATGTTTCAATTAGTCTTTGACATGCTGTGGAAGGAAATGGATTCTGCCCACTGCAGTATAAAGATGTATTTTCTAAGTATAATGCTGTCCAATGCATTTTTTCACACTTTAATAAGCCAGTATTTAGCAACTAATCTAGAAATTGTATTCCAGCTTTCTGGAATATGTTTAAATTTAGTCTTTGACATTCTGTAGCAGGATTTGGAATCTGCCAACTGCATTATAAATGTCCTTTTTCAAAATATAATTCTATTAAATGCATTTTTGTCACATTTAATGATGCCAATACTCAGAAACTAATTATGGAATTGTTTTTCAACTTTCTGGAATGTGTTTTAATTCAGTTTTTGACATGCTGTAGCAGGAAATGCAATCTTCCAACTGCAGTATAAATGTCTTTTTTTTCAAAAAAATATAAGGCTGTTCAATGCATTATTTTCTCATTTCGAACTGCAGTATAAATGTATTTTTTTCAAAAATATAATGCTGTTCAATGCATTCTTTTCACATTTGATTAGACTAGCATTCAGAAACTAATCTATGAATTGTTTTATAACTTTTTGGAGTGTGTTTCAATTATTCATTAAATTCTGTAGCTTAAATTATTTTCTGCCAACTTCAGTATAAATGCCTTTTTGTTATAATGCTATCTAATGCATTTTTGTCATATTTACTAAGGCCAATAATCAGAAACTAATCTAGGAATTGTTTTCGAACTTTCTGAGAATGTTTCAATTATCAATTACATTCTGTAGCATGGATTATTGTTTGCCAACATCAACATGAATGTATTTTTTTTAAAAATAGAATTCTATCCAATGCATTTTTATCAAAGTTACATTAGGCCAGTATTCTGAAAGTAAAACCAGGAATTGTTTTTTAACTTTTTGAAGTGCGTTTCAATACTTTAAAAGCATACTGTAGCGTATATACGATTCTGCCAACCGTAGTTTAAATGTGACTTTTTTAATGCAATATTATCCAATGCATTTTATGTAAATTTAAAAATAAGGTCTGTGATGGATTTTTCTCAAATTTTGAGTAATGCTTTGTATTTTTAAAAGATACTGGCAATTCCAATGCAGTTTTATTGGATTTTTTTATTTTTGCAACATAAAAATGTCATGGTTTCTTACTTCTAGTATTGATCGGTCTTGTTTGAACTTTTGTCTTTGCTCTTATACATGATTAATTTAATTTTGAAAATGCTTTTGGGATCAAGAAGACACGCGTTTGTACGCCGACTTTCATTCAATATCTAACAATGTTTGGATCAACGTTGATCCTTCCAACTGGCATGTTGTAACACACTCCATTAGGACAGTCCTGAGTTTTTATAATGGAAACAGGAAGGGGATTATGGTGGGATTTTTACTATGTAATTATCAATTGTCATGCTACACTGTCTGTAGTAATTTTGTACTTCCAGGGGACTTGCCCTTCATCCTGCCCCCCATCTCCCCCACCCCCTTTCCTTCCCCCCCAATGATATATAGTTCTCTTTCTGGCGTAACGATATCCTCACTAGACTTTTTACTGCTAATGGGAACTTGGTAATTGTAGTTATTAGGCTACATGACCTGGCTGAAGACAAGATTTGTGGGACATTTTTAGGGAATTTTTCCAAAAGTTTGGAAATTTTTGGATTTTTAAAAACTTTTTGAAGTACCTTATAGGAGAGATTGCAGATATGTTTTATTTTGCAAAATAGTTATGAATTTTTTATTAATTTTACTAAAAATTAAGTTTTGGATTTAATCCATTATTTTGATGATTTTCCTGAATTTTAAAAATTATTTCACAGTAATTAGGAAGCAAAATAATTTGGGAAGAAATTATCCCTTAAATTGCTGTAACAGGGTCAAATATTCTAGAATAATTCGTTTTATTTGTAGAAAACTGTTTTATTTAGGGAAAAATTCTAACAATATTTCTGTTTCTATTTGAAATATGTCCATATTTTGGGAACTATTTTGGGAAAAAAGTTTTATTAAGATTTGTAGCCATGTATTTTGGGATAAGTTTCATAATATTTGCATAATTTTCAGGGCAATTTTCAATAATATTATCGTATTTTGGGAAATTTTTCTGTAATGTAGTTGTATTTTGTGAAAAACATTACAGTGACAGTTGCATAGTTTGGGAAAAAAAATTAATTTAGATTTGAATTTTTTCTTTTTAAATTGTATGATGGCAAGTTATTTTTAAATTAATTTCAATTAGAAATGGCATTTTATAGGGAAAAAATTTCCATAATAACTACATATTTTTTTGAGAAAAAATTTCAATAATATTTGTGTATTTTAGAAAAATTCCCTCATTATTTGTACGTTTTTGGAAACTGTTTTGGAAATATTTGCATATGTTGGGAAAAAATTATCGATAGTATTTTTTGTAATTTGGAAGAAAAAAATCCAATAATATTTGTATTGTGTATATATAATATTATATAGGAGGGTCAAAGTTCAATAATTAGGCATGACCTTACCAAAATGAGTCGCCATCTTGCTTTCTTATTCATTTTAAAATGAATTGAAATGTGCTTACCTGAAAATACAAAAAGAACAATAATTATTATAAGGTTATAATAAGTTTGAAAAATACGTTTCATTTTTCATTTCTTTTTTCAAATTTTAAGATAGTTTTTATATGTTTGGTTTTTCACTTTTTACACAAAAGACAATCCTGAAAAGTTGATTAAAAAAATTTGTATTTGAGCTTATTTGTAAGACTCAAGAAAAGTTTAAGAATTACACTTAACTAAACACTAAAAACCAGGATAGGAAATAAATATAATCTGATCTGTGCATAACTGCCAATACTCCAATACTGAAGCAAGTATAATGTAGACTAGCAACATACTGATTAATGCAAAATAGGTAATGCCAGATTACTGAATTGAGCATAACTTTGCTATATGTATAGCTTGTAATTGACTGTAGCTTTAACTGGAAGTGTATTAACTGAAAAAGTCTGAATTTGAATGGTGTATTTTTATTTACTGTTATATGCACTTCAACCTTCACTGATTTCGCATCCACACTAAACGTGGAAAACCCTGGAAAAGTCAATGAAATTTGTTTTGGGATTTGGAATTTATAACTAAATCCAGTTATATGCACTTGCAATTTCTAGAAACTAACATTTAGACGCACTTCATTTTGTACTTTTTTCGTGTTACATGCACTTCAGCCTCCCCAGATTTTGCTTCTACACTAAACATGAATAGCGAACCCTGGAAAAGTCAGGGAATTTTTTTGAGATTTGGTTATTCCAATTTATACCTAAATCCAATTATATGCACTTACAATTTCTAAGAACCCAATGTTTAGATATATATGGTACACTTTGGTTTGTGCTTTTTTTCAGTTATATGCACCTCAGCTTCCACAATAAACGTGAATAGAGAACCCTGGAAAAGTCAGGAAAATTTTTTTCCAAAGCAGCAACCGCTCAGTATTAATAAGAAATATTGATTTTTCTTAATGACTCACTTGATGACCTCTGCATGACCTCCCCATCCATCTATCTATGGCCAGGTCCTAATAAAAACACTTCTGGGAAAACAATGAAGCCCTTGACTATAAGGGCAGTTCATCAATCATTAAAGTGCTATTTTTCCTATTGTTAGGCTTATTTTTCTAATGTTAGGCCTATTTTTCTAATGCCTTTTCTGATGAATGAAACTACTAATAATGGATCCACCACTCAAGGAGACATTCTTGACATATTTGCGGCTGATTGTTAACGACAAAATAACGATTTCCGGGTAAACATACACCCCAACTTCTCAATATATTGGACAATAGGCTTGATTTTTTTTTTCCCAATGAAAAATCCGCAATTTTTCGCAGTTTTCCAAAGTGCCTCTGTTGTTATTGTTGTTATTGTTGCAAGATCCGCTCATTGTTGACTGACAACAAAGATGCCACCAGAATGGTGCGAATGAAATTCTCGTAGAATAAAGCGCCACGTGTGAAAAAGTGTGAAATGTGTGTGGAAATTTGGGAGTGTGAGTAATGTGGAAAAAGGCGAAATTTTCAAAGATTTGGCAAAAATCCTCTTAAGATTAGCGGATGCTAACTTGGAATTATTGGGAAAATTTTTGGCAGAAAAATTTAAATTAGTGATCTGCACCAAATGACAGCTGCTTAAGTTGTTTTGGAATTGCACAAATTGTTATAAAGGTCTTTTTCTGTAAGATGCTTATATCAAATTTTCTGCAGAAATTTCTTGTTGTGTGGGAAGGAGTTTTTGCAAATCAAAGTGAAAAATGTGAGAAAAGAATTTCTGAATGTGAAAATGTGATAAATGTTTCTGAGATGCGAAAATATGATGGAAGTTCATTAGGGATGAAAAAATGTTATAGAAATGTATTAAGAATGGCCGAATGGGAAACTTTCACAAAAGTTGGTTTGGAATGGGAAAAAATGTGATATAATATTGTTTAAAATGTTGTAAAATATATGTTTGTATATATATATGTATGTTTTAT
>JAQIXP010005462.1:0-10419 GCA_034700285.1 Proteroiulus fuscus
AATATGTACCGGTAATTAACATGGAGATTCCCATAGGAGCATGCATTTTCTAAAAGTGTGGACAGCCCCCTTAAGCAAAAATTGCTCAAGTTTTCCGTTACACATGCAAAATTCAATGTTTAGTTAACAAGATAGTGATATCTTCTCCCCCAACTGATTTATGTAATATTTGAACGCCCCCTAACCCCTTTATATATAGAAATGTAACAATTGGGTCAAAGCCTCATAGACCAGTATTGCTAGGATGCCAACAAAAACTGTTTGATAATTTTGCCACCCATCAAAAAAGTTCATTTAAAGTAACACTATTGTCATTTTAAACTTCCCACCATGCAATTTATAACACAAATTCTTATGCCAGCAATTGCCACAGATGGCGCCTCACACCTGGCAAACGACATGCCAAATCTACAATCAATATGGGCCTTGTGTTGAGGGTATTCTTGCACTATTCTGTCACCCCTGACAATGAGGCTAAATAAGGTCAACAGTGGTTTCCCCTAGCTATACTTGCAATTTTTCCCTTTCCCTTCAGTAGTAAGTGTGATTGGTGTAGTTGGTGTACGTGGGCAATGCAATGGCTGGCAATGGTGAAAGTGCAAGGAATATAAACAGCCAACAACAACAACAGAAACAACAACATGTTGTACTTTCCAATGTATTTGCAATTAATGGAAAATATTACAGAGTGAATCTAACCGATAGTGCTATTACTTGGGAACTAGAAGACGATGTTGAAGACAAAAATAAATGTAAGAAAAATCAACATATTATTATCACAAATTTAGTGTAAAAATACATAACAGGTATAGAGTCTCAATGAGAATTTTCAATGTTAGTATTGTTACACCATTACCACTAATATAACATAGACATTTAAAAATGCTATCACAAATTCTGTGTAAAAATACATAACAGGTATAGAGTCTCAATGAGAATGTTTAATGTAATTACACCATTACCACTGATGTAACATTATAGACATTCAAGTCTATTGCAAATGTGGTAAAATCAACTAATTGAAACATAAGATCCTGTTAAAAATGTC
Organism: Proteroiulus fuscus; assembly: GCA_034700285.1. Taxonomy (NCBI): domain Eukaryota; kingdom Metazoa; phylum Arthropoda; class Diplopoda; order Julida; family Blaniulidae; genus Proteroiulus; species Proteroiulus fuscus. Next base: position 1,049 of record JAQIXP010005462.1, read on the forward strand.
TTACAGAAAAATATATATAATGATATTTATATATGAAATTTTATTAGCATTTTTCAGGTAGGCCTACACATAAGACAAGTCTAAGAAATCTTTTTGAGTTTTTGTCAATTGAAATGAAAATTATATTTTACAAAAAAACGTTGCCAAAAAAAATTAAAGAGATTTGAAGAAATTTATGATTTTTTTTTTTCTCTTTATGTGAATTATATTTTATGTAAAAATGATGCAGAAGTAGCTTTAAGAAATTTTTAAAGAAATAAAATTCAAGATTTAAATGAAAAATAAACTGACTTTTGAGTCTGAGAAACATGTAGGCCTATTATAAAAACATGGAAGTGCAGACTAGAATGATTGCTCACTAAAAAACTAGACAGAAGGATTTCTAATCTAAATTACTGTATTTTATAATTATTTTAGTGCTAATATAGTCGTTTTCTTGATGTTATGTGCATGTATAGTATTCTGTCATTTTTAATAGCCTAAAAAATAATTCAGTTTGATAAAAATGCATAGGATGACACTCCACATGGTGCCATTATAATGGGCTATATTTAAAAATTACTCCCAAATTTTGGGCAATAATAACTAACACCAAAATGTAATATTTAAAATTGAAAAACATGTGACTGATTTTATAGCATAATTTGATAGGCCTATATTCTACTTTCTGATGTACTGTCAAGACTTCCTGAAAACCTGATAATGTATTTTTAGCACTATTTAAAATTAAGATATTTTCAGTAGGCCTAGCCAGAGATAATATACACTGTAGTGACTAGTACACATGCAGGATATATTTATTAAAAGGAACTTTATTTCATCTAATTTACTTAATTTATTAATCGGGATTCATTCTGACTTTTTAAAACCAAATGAAAAATATTTTGTAGGCCTACTTTTTTCTAAAAAAAAAAAAAAAAATGTTTACATGTACTTGTCTTAAGCAGAATTTTTCAATAATATATAGTATACTTAAACCATGCAGTTTTTTCACAGAATTCTGTAATTGGACTTCCTTGACTTTCATTTTCCCTGACCTTCCCTTAAAAATGTTTTCTGTGTACATTTGCAAGCATTAGGCTTTTAGACATAATTTAATTTTGCTGATCTAACATTTTTTATTACAATCAAAACAATTGAATATCACAATCTTGGACATTGAATTGATATATTTCTACAAAACTAGGACAAAATTAGGATAATCTCTATAGCCTAATATCTTTGGATTTTCCCTGACTTTCCATGTCAACAATTATTTTTCCCTAAAATGAATTCCTTCAAAATTCCATAGAAAATTACGACAAACTTAGGATAGGTTATAGCCTACCCCTATATATTTGGTATTTTACAGAACATTTTTGTCCTTTCACTCACAACATTCATTTTTCACTTTAAAATAAATTCGTTAAAATTTCCTTAGAAAATTATTACAAAATTGTGATAGTTTATGTGATATTTTACAGAGCTTTCATGAATTTCCCATTTTGTTTTTGTGGATTTTCCTTGACTTTCCCTGACAACAATCAGTTTCTCTACAATGAATTCAAATCTCCTAAAATTTACCTATAAAATTTTGAAAAAATTAGGATTTGGGTGTGAATGTTGTGTTTACATATTTTTTTTTTAAAAAAAAATATATTTTATTTATTTATTTGTTTAGTCATTTTTTATAAAAATAGCTAAAACAATGCTATCAAATAACAAACAAGAAGAACCCTTTGGCATTTTTCTGTGCAATGTATCAGGATGTCTGTCTATACAAGCCTTTGTAAACATTTTTTTTCTTCAAATTTTCTCGGAATAATTTCATATTTTCAATAAAACAGTCATACTATCTTATATAGCCTATTTACTAGTGCATTCCTTTATCTCCTTCATGATAAAAACCCAAACCTTGAGATAATTTCATAGGAAATAGTCTAGGTACAAATATCCTTGGATTTCCTAACCTTCCTAACATATCCTGTAAACAATTTCAAAAACTTGTATACAAACAAATAATTAATTGTACTGTGAGGTCCAAAACTCTAGAATTTCTACAATGTACTAGCCTATATCATGACACCTAAGCTTGCCACATAGCAGTGTTTCCAGACATATGCACCTCAACATATATATCTCAGACCTGAAGTTGAAATCCTTGACATAAAATTGAAATTTTCAAAAATTGGAGGATATATTTTATACAAAACGAAAAACAACAACCTTTTCAATCTCATCATTAATGTTTCTGAATCTCTCAAAAACAATGTATGGTCATTTCATTGACCCAAATTAATGGAAAATAATGTTTAAAGGAAATGAAAAATGCATTGGTTAACATTATAGTTATATGTGCAATACATGGTTCACGTTTACATTTCAAAATACTTTCTAGTTTGTTACATTATCAAAATTTAAGTTCGTTGAATGGGCAATAAATAAGTCATGATTAGGCCTATATCACAAAATGATAATAAGGCTACAGCATATATATATATAATGTACTGTAAATCCTATATTGTGTCGTATCTGATAAAGACATTCAATCACAACCAAGCATTGACTTCAGTACTATACCCTGTTCAAAAAAAGAGTAGGCCTACACTGGAAAGTATAAATCAGAATCTCCTTTTTATAGACTGCATGCATTTATTGCACATTTACTCCATATGAAACAGTTTCTGTAGGAATATTTTTTTCAGAGTTAAAAGTAATGAATTTTTGCAGAAAAATTTACATTTTTGTTCTGCAGAAAAGTGCAGAAACAAATCATGTTTTTCAGAAACTTTGCTGGAGCAATTACATTTCTGCACAACACGAATTTAAAATTTTCTGCAGAAATTCCCCACTGTAATTTCAAAATAATTTTCTGCAAAAATGTATTTTTATTTAAGGATTAATCATGCATGGTGAATTTCTACATTAACATTTACTATATAAAATGAAAAAAAACCAAGCTAAATCACGATTTTATGGAAACAGGTTACAGTGTATGTTTTTACAGAAACTAAGCATCTTGCATTTTTGCAGAACATGAGTTTAAATTTTTCTGCAAAAATGTATCACCTAAATCTGAAAACCTAAAATCTGAAATAGCCTACATTTCCTGCAAAATTATGTAATATTATTTAAGGATAAACCTGGTGAATTTCTATACATTAAAATTTACTAAAAAAAAAAAAACTAAGCTAAATCACGATTTTATGGAAACAGGTTATGTTTTTACAGAAACTAAGCATCTTGCATTTCTGCAGAACATGAGTTTCAATTTTTCTGCAAAAATGTATCACCTAAATCTGAAATAAAAGTACCTGGTATCACCTAAATCTGAAATACATTTTCTGCAAAATTACGTATTTTTATTTAAGGATAAACCTGGTGAATTTCTGCATTAAAATTTACAAAAAAAAAACACAAGCTAAATCATAAATGTTTTTACAGAAACTAAGAATCTTGCATTTTTTGCAGAACATGAATTTCAATTTTTCTGCACAAATGTATTATCAAATTCTGAAAGACGTTTTCTGCAAAATTATGTAGGCCTAAATTTTTAAAAATATGGGATAATTAATCAAAACCAAGCCCATCTTTTAGAATGGTAGGCCTACATACATTTGAGTCCTCCAGTTCTCACTTTTCTTGAACGGGACATATCATATATGCAGTAAAAATACAACAAAAATGTTCGTAGGCCTACTAATGAAAGTATTTCAAATGCATGGTAAAAAATGTAGCGCTAAATGTGTAAACAATCCCATTGAAAATTGCCTCCATTTTAATGTTATTTTTGCAATTACATTCCATCAGTGCTCATTGATTTTGCTTAAATTGATCTGCCCAAACGTTAGGACTATAATTATGTACATAAAATAGCCATTTTTTTTGTTATTAAAATACTGTAAGAACTAGAATATGCATGGAGTCACGCAAGCCTATGACAGCATAATAGCATTGTTTATTGGATAAATAGCATTCATGCATGCAAATATTACGCATTGCATCTAGTCTACAATTTATAATTAGGCCCAAAATAATGAAAAAAGTGAAATTGGTTCGGCACATATACACATGCGTGCCATAATCACAGCCATATTGATAAATCACAGTAAATTGCGTAATATTTTGTCCAGATAACTTTATCATAACTAGGCCTATATAGACAGGTTGATCAATCATATATTAAAGCTTATCTATAGTGAACTCGGTCAAAACATGCCAATGTAGATATACTTTTCCACACAGTCATTGCTTTTAAAGGGAAAGTCCCACTTTGTAGCAAGTGATATTTAAATTGTTCCCACTTACTATAGATATGAATGGCTGTGACAATAATAATATAATTATTATTACACCATAGTTTCCATATTGAATAAATCACAACATTTGTCAACGTTATAGGAGCCATTTTTCCATAGATTTTAGCAGACCCTGAAAGTGTGTGGTGCCCTCTATAGGACATGCAGGTGTACATGCTCCATGAGAGTTGATGCCTTTAATCCAGTAGAGGGCGCTACACACTGTCAGTAAAATGGTGCCTACTTGGGCTTTGCATTTTTAACCAAATATCTGTATTCAGGGCATTTTAATTAATGATTGGTGGGCTAAAATCAAATTGCAATTTCCATGCATTTCCTTTTACATGCTCTTCCTCCTACAACCAACTTATTTCAAAGTGGGACTTTCCCTTTAAAAATGACTTTAGCTATACTACATAATGCTATATTATGCATAATTAGCAGTACATGACTTCTCCCAAATTTCCCATACACAATTTTGTATACACATGCACGGGGCCAATCATAACTAATCATAACATGCAGTCTCGAACCTAAGCCTAACATGTACTTAATTTTGTTTATCTCCTAGTGTCATAAATAACCGAGCAATTGAGAGATATTGCATTCAGGTGCCAAGGTCTCCAAGCTAGCATTTAATCAAAATGTTTCATTTTAATATAAAATCTTGTTTGTTATGTTTCCCTGTTATCATCTATGAGTATCAGTTGATATACTTAAAAGTACATGGATCCAACTTAGATTTGCCACTACGTGCAGGTCGTACCGGATATGAACTTGTTTTTTATTACCAGAGCAAATTATTGCATTTAAATTTAATAGCAAAATAACAAGTACAACCCATTTTGTATAAATATTGTGTATATATAAAATACACGAATAATTTTAAAACAAAACAATCAAAAAATGCCAAAATTCAGAATATTTTTATTTAGTTTATCTAAATCATGATTTCTTTTAATGAATTATACGCCATTAAAATTATTGTTGTTGTTTAAGAAACAGGTCAGTTAGTTTTGTGATATTTCCTGCATTTCTCCAAAATTGTTTAAATCAACTGCATGTCAACATAGCCATATGTCATATATACTATAGGTTAAGTGCCATCTATGATGAATACCTCTCAACTAGCCTGTGTACCTAGACTAAATGGCCGACAATTCTTTTTGCAAACTGGTGCATTATGGGAGTCTTTTTGAAGACTTCTCTTCTTATAGGTACGATCCCATATATTTTAAATAAGCACACGTGAGGTTACCCACGGCCGAAAGTGCATGTCGAGCGCCATAGGGGGTCACAAGTTTTGCAAGAATGTGTTACCTGTTCAAATTTGTCAATGAACAAGAGCGTTACTTGAAAACCTTAAATTAAACAGGAGCTTATTTTATAAATGGTACATACTGGAATGCCTTTGTGCCGGGTAACAACATACCCTCGGGTTAACATCCCAACACGCCAGAAATGAAGTAAAAAAAATGGCGGCAAAAAGTGATTAGTGGGCAAATTATACTTAATTAAACTGTTTCCTTATTCACTCTGAAAGCTTTTTATCTGCCGATTGTAAGAGTCATAGGCCTACCTTGAATTTGCGAAATAACATTTTTAATGAATTTTTACTGTATTTTTAAAGGGAAAGTCCCACTTAAACGAAGGTGGTTGTAGGAGGAAGAGAATGAAAAATGTTAAAATTTGTAATAATTGCAATTTGATTTGAGCCCACCAAATTCACCAATCCTCAAATAAAATGTCCCGAATACATGGATTTGGATGAAAATGCAAAGCCCAAGTAGGCGCCATTTTACTGTCAGTATGTAGCACCCTCTACTGGATAAAAGCATTGGGTCTGCTGAAACACGTAGACACGCATGTAATAGAGGGCGCCACCAACTGTCAGTGGCTGCTGAAATCAAAAGAAAAATGGCGCCTAAGGTGTATTTTGGCAAAAGTCGTGATTTCTTCAAAACGAAAACTTTGCTGCAATTATTATTGTCACAAATTTATATCTAGTAAGTGTTTACAATTTAAATATCACATGTTACAAAGTGGGACTTTCCCTTTAATCAAAGCAAGGTAAACCTTAGCCTGGTAAGTGAAGGAAAAAAAAACATTCTTTAATATTTTTCTGACCATCTTAGTTATTTTGGGATTTTTCCTAACAAGGTTTAATTATTCCAAGACTTTCCATTTCCAGATCATTAGGATTGTTTTTATGAAATGCTGGAAAATTAAAATTCATGGCGCAATTGAGGGGGAAGGGGGGGGGAAGAAATATGGTATTATATTAGATTAAAATTTTACATAGTGAATTTTTCTTGACTTTTCTTGGCTATTTTAGGTTTTCCTCTGACATTTCCAGGTCACTCACTCACTATACTGGACCCCTGTTTACAGTGAGCTTAAAAAACTAAAAGCAGTAAGTTGTAAGATTGTGGAGTAATTATATATAACTTAGGGATTATCTTTCACCAATTTCAAACAAGAAAAGGGCAATGGAATTACTTTGACCTTTCCACGCGCACGTGCGACCCCCGAAATCTTCATAACCCATATGTTGCTGCATTTGTTCATAACAAGCAAAACAGATTCAAGAGATTATAGACAAAGCCAAACTAGGCCTACTTCCTTTATGCGGTAATTATTTATAGCTTAATCTCATGGTAACAAGGTTTATTAAGTGCATCTTAATCGAAATCATTTGACCTCGATCAGACTTTGATCTTGGTTTAAACGAAAGATTCCTTCTAACCGATCATAAGTTTGCAAAAGCATAACTTGTTGATAGTTTATTAAAAAATAATGATTTTTTTCTGTACTTGAAAAACCCACATGAAAAAGAAATGCATTACAAATGTATTTTGAAATGCCTTATACATTCCAGAATGCAATGCTAAATGCATTTTGGTAATTACAAACATTCTAGCTTTAATACATCAACAAATACATATTTCCTAATGCTTTATCAAGTAGGCCTACATAAATAATTACATTTACAGCATTACAATTTACATTGGAAATACATTTACAAATACATTTTTAATGCCTTCATAAATGCATTTCGTAGGCCTAATGATTTAAACAACAGATGTCATACATTAACTTGAAAATAGCCTATATTAAATGCATTCTCAACATTAAGAAATACATGTACAGATACATTACAAATTACATTGAAAAATATATTTACAAATGCATTTAGCTAAAATATAATAAATGCAGTTTCTAGTTAATGCATTCTCAAGTACATTACGAAATACATTTACAGATACATTACATTGAAAAATGCATTTACTAAAATATAAAAATGTGGTTGCTTATTAATGCATTCTCAAGTGGGCCTACATAAATAAATACATTTACAAATGCATTACCAATTGCATTTTAAAATGTATTTTTCAATGATTTAATGGCTTAATCTATGATCATTCTTAAAATACATTTCTGAATGCATTACTTTCAGTGATTCAGGTGACATGGGAATTACAAGTAAGCCTAACACCATAAATTTTATAATTTATTTAGAAAGGAAAGGGTTAGGCGAAATCCCCAAACAGGATATCAGTCATACAATTGTCAATTGAGTTTAAAAATTACAACGTGACCTCGATGACCCCATGCACAGAATTTATTCACAAATGTTAACCTTTCTTTTTCCTGAATGTATCTTGTTAACAGGTACATGTAGTATGTTATGTGCTATTACTACACCTGTTTCAATCAACTTATAGGTCGACTTTTTCTGTGGGCAATTTTTAGTATAGTATAGTTCTTTCTATATTTAGGCCTGCATTTAAAAAAAATGTACTTTATAATTATAATACATTCATACAAAAGCATTTTAAGTCATAATATAGGCCTGTACCTTTAGTTTTCTAATTATTAAATGCATCAAAACTACATTTAATAATGCCATCATGAATGTATGATTTTAACACTGCATTTTACAAATGAATTTCAGTATAAATTTCACAATGCATCCAAGTTTACATTGATAAATACATTAAAATACATACATTTTAAATACCCAATGATAGAATATTTGAATATTACTGAAAGAAACCTAGTTTTCAATGGTTTCGGTTGAACTCTCATAAAGGCTTACTAGAAATTCTTTGAGCAAATGTGACAATAGGTTGACCTCATTGCAAGGGTCACACTGGCATCTTAATGAAAAGCTAAGTTAGGCCTAGTTTTCACTGTTGGCTCCTGTACCATGTCTAGTGCACAACTGGTGCATTATAACAGGATTATAGGGTTTAGCACTGAAAACTTGAAAAGCAGTGCATGACAATATTAATGTCCAACTTTAGCCAAACTTTGACCAGTGACAAACTGCGTGTGACTTTTGTCAAATTCTATGAGATGTTCTGTAATACAGTATTCACATGACTCCTGTAATAGCAGAATGCTTAACCATGCTTGAAATTAGATCTTGCTTAGCTAACCATGCTCATTCACATTTAATCACAATTTACTGAAATTTATGGTCTGTTATATATTAATTATCGGTTGCTAATGTCAACCAATACCAAAAGGCAAGGGCAATCCATAAATTCCTGCACACTAGTATTATAGCTTCTATTTTCTTTGCCCACCATTTATATTACCCAGAGTTCAGTAATCCCACAATGCATTAGTCCATCATAATTAAACATTACAAAAGTTTATGGAATACATAGGCCTATTTCCCAAGTTTCCAGAACATGTGTCACAACAAATTAAATTAATATTGATTTGCTGAGCCAATCACACCTTTTTCGCCATATTATAGGCCTACCTACCTGAACACCATTATACCTTTTTCGATTTATACACACTTCCAGTTGTAGGTTACAACTAGCTTCATACACTCTTTATGAATGATTTACCCCTATTCCAATCCATTTCCAGTTCTGTGTATTTCTGGTTATGCACAGTTCAGGAAACCATTATACAGGGTGTCTGGCCAAATCCAATTTAACGAATTTCCCAGACATTTCCAGGTTCTCCAGACAAATTTTCACAAATTTCCAGACTAAACGAAATTGATTTTTAACTCATTTTTACTGACATATGCAATTAAAACTGCAATATTTGGCAACTACCCTGGGCCGCACC
>JAQIXP010005463.1:0-10418 GCA_034700285.1 Proteroiulus fuscus
TTGGCACAGAAATTAATATCTAGTAATTGCGTACTGTTTAAAAATAACTTGTTTCAAAGTGAGACTGTCCCTTTAAACATTACTTTGTATAAAGCGAGACTTTTCCTTTAAGACTATGATCAAATGCCTTCTGTATAGAGTATGTATATACTCATACAACAATTTGCATGATATTGCAATTAAAATAATTGAGTGAACTGTAGCATATTTTCTGCATTATTTTTTATTACTTTGAAGAATAATGTAGAATCCATTACAATGTATACCACATTTATAAAAACCAATCCATCTTAACGTCCATCTTGCACTAAAATGGATATTAAGAGGAGGGGAATGCACAATTACATTCATTAGCAACAGCTTGCCGAAATTTTTTAATTATGTAAAGACATAATTCTTATAAAAAACACGTGTTGTAAATTATAAACTATAAAAAACTACATAATAAATTCTCTTTAATGTCCAATCCACTGATTTTTATGCATTCTTGAACATGAATTGGGAATAAAAAGGATAATTTGTAGCCCACAAAAGTAGAGGAATTTATAAAATTCAGCTATTTTCAGCTTTACCAGAATCAATGCTGGTAAAAATTTCTCCCCTCCTTTAACGTATATATCGAAAAGTGAATGGATCAAATGAGCTTAAATGTTTGCAACACTATAAGGACCAATTGTACCAACAAGGGTTAACATTAACCCACTGTTAATCTTAGGTTTTCTCTACGGCTAAGACTTAGGGCCAATTGTACCAGCAAGGGTTAACTTTAACCCACTGTTAAACTTAGGTTTTCTCTACTTTCCTGAATTTTCATTGGCTAAAATCGGTCACATGATCAAAATAACCCAGGGTTAAGACTTAACTGTGGTTGGTACAATTGGCCCTTAGTCAAAATATCCAAATACACCTGCAAATTTTATTAAAAATAAGTTGAATTAAATAGATATTTAAATATGTGTTAGGGAGTGCCTAGTGGTCAAAATTTTCAAAAATTGATTTGCCTATTTTTTGTTGATTGGTTAACAGCTTTCAAAGCAAGTTTGCAATTTTTTGTATAAATTGAAAAATCATTTCCCTAAATATTAATTATATATTACAAAGCCAAGCTTGAAACCCAAAATTAAACTAAGTATTTCCTACTGATTATGAAGAAATAACTATTATTTACACAGATGCGCATATGAATAAGTGTGCACATGTTTTGCTGAAACACCGGGTTGAAATAATTTAAAAAAATCATCTAAATATTAATCTAAAAAATAAAATATTGCACATTTTTAAGATTCATTTGGTGTTCATAGGATCGATTTAGTTGAATTCTACAATGCGTTTTCTGACTTTCAAGTAGAACAGGCATTCAAGAACCTGGACTTCACTGTAAGAATCCTAAATTATGTCACATTATAATTTTGAATAAATAAAAAAAGAAAACTGTAACAGTATAGACAATGCTGATACTATTACTTTTGTATGATGTCTTTTTTACAACATTGGTAATGTAATAAATGATTGTCATATTTTTCAGAACAAAATTTCAGCAATGACTGCTAGCCTCAATAGTGCAAATGCTCAAATTGCCATCCTAACTTCCAACCTCAGTGAGGCAAACACACTGATTTCTAGGTTACAGGTGGTACTCACAGTTACTTCTGATAGGTTAAATGCTGAAAGAACTGCTTGCAATGCTGCTATTATGGCATTGCAAGCAAATATAACTGCCGAAACGAATGCTTGCATCAAGGCATTGGATAAGGAAGCATCATTGCGAGATGCACAGGATATTTCCCTGCAAAGGCACATTTTTATGGAGACAGCTGCTCGCAACTCAGCAATTGCACCACTTGTAGATACTGCTGCAATGAATGCGGCCATTGCACCACTGGCCACTTCGGCATCACTGTCGGCATACGTGACTAAAACAGAGTTAGCATTTAAATTAGCCTCATATTCCCTAACAAAAGAAAAGACTGCTTTGATCAACTCTACTTTAAGGGGGCTGTCCACACTTTTAGAGCATGCATGCTCCTATAGAAATTTCCAGGTTAAATTCGTTTAATTAAAAATTCTCAATAACGGCTAAATATAAAACAATGGGGTTTGATATTTATGAAGGACAATTAAATTTACTATAACGTGTTGTATGATTTTTTTGTTTATCTGCCCTGGAAGCTGTACAATCGGGCAAAATGTGGCGAAAAACTCAACGGTAAACTTTGAAATTTGTTAAATAAATATAGAATGCATATAGTAACAAAATCTAACTTATAAATTTTGTAGTGAATTAAATAAGCAAGCTTTTCTAAAAATCAAGCCCTATCGTTTACTCTAAGCCAATGTTGAGATCCGCTCAATTTTGGGACTACTTTTACGGCAATATGAAAAAAGCATGGGAAAACGCAACAGTCAACATTAAAAATCGATAACTACATTCAGAATGCATGTGACGTCATAATCATACTATAGTTTTTAGTAAATTTAATAATCTTTAAAAAAAATCTAAACACATTGTTCTTCTTTTACCCGTTCTTAAGTTATATCAGTTTGAAGAAAACAAGTTTAACATTGAAATCCTCATAGGCCCATGCTGTTAAAAGTATGGACATCCCCCTTAAATCCATGCATTACAATGAGCAACTTGCAAGCAATCCTTGCAGCCAATTATTTTAATCAAACAACATTAACTTCTAGTCTGGCTTCATATGTCACAAAATCAATGCTAAATGCTGCCATTGCTCCACTTGCCACTACCACTGCATTATCATCATATCTCACAATCTCTACATTGAATTCAGCTGTTGCACCACTTGCCACAACATTAGCACTAAATGATGCTATAGTCCCACTGGTTACCAGAACTTATTTAAAGGAAACCATTGAACAGCTTAAAACTAATGCATCACTGTTTGACTGTGTAACTAAGGAATTTGTGAGTGAATTTTTACCAACAACAACACAGTTGGCATCAAAAAGTACATTCCAGGTGTTCCAAGAAGCTTCTTTACAGTATATTCCTAAAACCATCATACCACCAACTGTCAATAATCAGATGCAAACATTAGTGTCCAGTGTCATCAGTTCAATTGTTGCCCAAGCATCATTAACAGTGGTAAGTTGATAAATAATAATAACATATATGCTAAGATAAATATTAAAGTTGTACTGGTGAATATCGCCACAGGATTGGGCTTGGTGTGAGTAATCCCACAGGTGCTTTTGAAATTTAATCAAAATAAGTCAAGAGACCAGAGGTTTTAAAACTAAAAAAAACTGTCCTTTCAAATTTTATTATCAATTTCTAGCAGGATGGAGATATAACAATTGGACTTTTGTAATTTGTGCAAGTGCACCCAGTTTGGATAAAACATGGAGTGTACATATAAAAATTTACTCCAGAATATATTTTGAAAAAAGTTTCTGAACACTTATGTTTAACTAATAAATAGTTTTTACATTACATGTAAAAAACTATGTTAAATTTCATAACTTATACTATATTATATATATTATTAACTTGTAATACTTTTATGCACACACAGACTCCAAAGAAATTAGAGAACATTAGTCTCAGCAGAAGGCCAAAAATGACATGTGAAAGTTTTGCACTACTGGTATTACTTTTAAATAAGTAATAGATTTCTACTAATACGTTATTTGGACTGCCTTAGACTGTGGGCATTACAAAATAAACAGGGCTATGTACTGCCATATATATGAATATCTAAATGCAATATAGAGGAGCTGCTATAAGCTAAATTGTAAAGGGATTTGCAGCACCTTTTAAAATTTTCAGATGTGGTTATAATCAAAATATTTCACAGTTGAAAACTTTAGTCTATTGTTTGTTTATGACAAAGCTATGACAATGTTGTATTGAATGGAAAATCAACAATTTGGTTATAGTAAGGTAGTCCCTCAATGTGCAAAAAGAACATTTAATTTTAATGATAACAATTTACCAAATGCCCATATAAATAGTCATGATCAATTTATCCCACATTATTTTAAATGATTTTATCTTCTATTATAAGTAGCTATAAGTCTGTCTGTCTGTAGGCTTATTATTGTGAACTACTTATTCATTAATGAACCAATTTTCTTGCAACCGGTACCAAAATTTTTCTAATTTTCCTGCGCTCCTAACGTACGTGTTAAATCCGAGATAACGTTACGGGGTAACCAGAAGTTACATTTTTTGCGCCCCTTGAACATGGGCACTCGGTGCTGACAGCAGAGCGCCCAGGCAATGCCCCTATTATACAATGACGGGCAAGCAACTTTAAATAGTGTGTTGCTTTCAATATACTGAACAGGTTAAATTCATTGAAACCAACATTAAATACAACATAACCAGCACTGATATTAGTGAAATCAGCTCGAGCTAATTTTACTAATATCAGTGCTGGTTATCATCTGCGAAAGATTAATTTGAAATAGTATTGGTGCCGTTGCTGTTGCAAATTTGCAACATGTATCACAGCCAGCACATGATCTTCAGCCACCAGAATTTTAAAATAATTATATGTTAACAGGTGACACTTTCAGTACATGCTGTATAGTTGCATTCACAACGTGCTTAGCATGTCTGGAAATGTTTGTGATTAAAATGAATTCTTGCAAAAGTTTGTACAGATTTGCCAGTGTGGCTGAAGTCTGTGTATTAAAGAAATCCATTCCATCTTAAAAAAAATACTTTATACCTTATATTTGTCTGCATTTTAAGAAGGTTTTCTGCAAAAATTGCATTTTTACCAAATGTTTGCAAACATTCACAAATATTTGCAAACGCTTAGTTATGATGTACCTTAACAATAAAGTATTTACATTCCATACTTTTTGTTCTAGACTAGCTCAAGTAGCCGATTATTAACGACGTTTGCAGTTGGGTGGGTGGGTCAATTGCCAAAGGTTGACCAATAAGGGGGGAGGGGGGTCCTTTATCACCGAGTTGACATAATAATTTCAGTAGCAAAAGCGCCGTTGACATTTATGACTTTTCAGACTGCTCGATTATTAAAATTTTATTTTCATTTCTTGAAATAAGAAATTGAACTTTTTAAATTTTATTTTTATTAAATTTTAATATTAATTACATAGAAATTATTGGTTTCTTGCAAAAATATTGCCTCATTTCATCTGAAAAATAGTTATTTAATTCATCGCTTAAAAAAAATGAAAAAGACGACGTCAACAATGGGGGTGGGTGGGTCCTTTCTTTAAATGTGGACAAAAGTTGACAAAGGGGTGGGTTAGTCCTAAAATTCCTAAATTTGGGCTTTTTTGTAAACATCGTTAATGAACGGCACACAACCAGTATATCTATACTCGTGCATTGCACGGGCCGAGTGCCTAGTATATAAATGTGTGCCAACCATTGGTGAATTGGCTTGCAATTCTAAACTCTATTTATAAAGATTTTCTGTTGTATAATGTTACTTTTCAGCAGTTACTCTAAAGCATTTACGAAAATGTTTTAGATAATTAGCTCTACTTTATGTTTATAATTAATACACTATAGAGAAAATGTAGGGTGCCAGATTATTTAGGGGAAAATATTTTGCAATTGTAAGGTACTTAGGATAGCACCACCTGTTGTTTGAATATGCATGAAGACCACATGAATTGCAACAGAAATGTTTTCTATAGTATAATATACAGTGTTTCATTCAAAATTCTTCATCCTAGTTCAACTTCAGAGCCATTGCAGTGGATTCCGAAATGAACTATGTGGCAGTTAATCAAAGGAAAAACAGTGGCATCATTGGGCAATAACCCAGATTTACTCAACCTATGAATCTAGCTCCAGTTGTTTCAGATGAACAATTTTGAAAGAAACACCCATAAATTATACGTGCATGTATATGATAAATGGTCAGTACTTTAGTAGATTTATAAGTCAATCCTTTTTGATTTATGTTTGCAACTGTAGTTGTTTACAAAGTTAATCCTGCATTTGCACGTGAATGTAATAGCAATCAAACAAATTTGTTATTCCTTTACTTAGATGGCAGGTGATTATGTGGAAATAAATGCAATCATTCCTTATGAGACAAATGGTAATGATCAGGATGTCAACTTGGTTTTTTTTACTTCTGGTCCATCTACCCCAAATGGCTACTACGATTTGGCCATGCCAAACTACCCAAAATCTGTTGGTGGATCATTGTTTGGCACCAGTGCAATCAAAACCAGTGGTGGATTGGGTAAGTAAAACAGTTTTCCTACTTGACTGATGTGTTAAGCCCAGTTTAGGTGTTGTTTGTCTGGCATGTCCAAACAGTGTAGTGTCACTGCCACAGTAAAAGACAAGTATAATGCAGTTAGCTTTTGCATGTTTTTTTTAAAAATTACTATACTCCTGTTCACCCTCAAAAAAGGGAAAAAGCGTCATGTAGGAGCAAAGAAGTAAAGCATGATCTAAATGGAAAAAGACAAGCGTCACCCCTGAAGCGTGTTTGGACTGTTCCATTTCCAATTGAATTCTTATCTTGCTTTGTTGTTCCTAGAATGCGCTTTTTGCCTTTTCTGAGGGTGAACAGGAGTATAGTCAATGTGGTGTTAACTTTGCTCTTGCATGAGAAGTTATGCAGACATTTGCAATAACCATATACATTTTTATATTAAACAGGTTAATATTAAAATTAATTAAAAAGATTATTATGCTCTATATATATATATATATATATATGTATATTGTGCTACATAACTAATTTTAGGTTGAATTCCATCTACATTATTCACATACAGTATATCTTCAATATTTTGCCAATAGCAATATCACACAAATAAGTAATATTTGCTCTTAAATAACACAATCAATTATAAATCAAGCTCATACACAGATACACAGAATTACACCCTCATAGCAGTATATCACTTTTCTGCTTTGTGGCCTTTTGTGGATTTCCTTAGTCTGCTCTATTGAGTGAAAAGCAATTAAAATATGGCACACCGTGGTTACAAATCAGGGTGCAGCACCAGCCCAGTATTTTGCAGAAAGGAGACAAGCTAGTTTTACCACATACATCTAGTGGAACCATTGCAATTTGCAACAGTCAAGAAAACCTAATATTTGTTATAAATTTTAGTAAACATTGTTAAATTGATAAACTACAATAACTGCTTATTAAATTAAAGAACAGATTAACAAATACATCATTTCTCACTAGTTTTACAACATAAAACTTAATTTTAAAATAGAACCAACAACAAAATAGAATTATAGCCCATGCAAACTGCATGCATCTGAACCATGTGCTCAAACAAGTAAAATTCACATTAACTATTTTAAGTCATTATAAATTTCAACAATGTCTACAATATAATTTGCTAAAAAATGTTATTGCAAAAGAAACTGTTATGAATAGTATATGGAAGTATAAGGTAAAAATTGTTAGCTGACCCCCTACTTACTTCTAATAAGTGTTTCATATATTTATAAATGTAATAACAAACTATTTAATTAAAAGTTAATTTAGCATTGTACTAAAGCAGTGATTAGTTCTATTTAAATGTTGCATTGTTTGTCTAATACAAAATTAATCATTCCATGTGGTGTCTCCTTACTTCAAACAGCAAGTGTTCCTTTCTAGCTTCAATTTGTTTTAATTTCCAATTTCCGGCCTACAATCAACCATTTTAAATGTTAACATTACTATGTCAAAATTTTGCACATTGCAGGCTTACAAGGACGACTGATGATGTTTGAAGCCACTGGTCCATACAAAGATGACAACTTTGATTCCACCATGGAAAGGCTCATAGGTCATTCCATATGGAAAGCACCAATTGCAGGGACTTACACATTTGTGGCTATAATTTGTACAGGTAGGGCTATTGTTACAATGATAATTTATATGGATTACATGGGATAACAATATACAGTTTAAAAATAACAGCTAGTCTACATGAATTTAAGGAGACCCCTTTGGCCAATGGAATTTTAATGGGAAAGCAAATCCGAATTAATCAATTATTATAATTTAGAATAAATAGTATAAATGTATGATGCATTAAAGGGAAGGTCTTTCTTTGAAAGAAGTGTAGTAGGAAAAAGAAAATGAAAACTATAAAAATCATAGAAATTTCAATTTGATTTGAGCCTACCAATCATTAAATTAAATGTCCTTAATACATGGACTGAGATTAATACTATAGGCAATAGTCATTTTATAAACAGTATAGCGCTCTCTACTGGATAAAAGGCATCAGCTCTCATGAAACATGTGGACACGCATATCCTAGGGAATGCCACCAAATGGCTGCCTTTAATTAAAATTAACAACTATTTTGAGATGATATTTATAACTTTTAATTAATAAACTAATAAGGTTTTGACAGTTGTGCAAATTACACCAGTACAACTGGACACTATTGTCATTTAGTATTTTAAAGGAAAAACAATAACAGTTTGAGAAATTGTTATTAATTACTACATTATTAAATTATTTTAATTTAAATAAAAATATGTGATTGGGTAATATCCCAAAAAACTAACATTCACCCAGTTATTCAAACTAGTGAACCCCACTGGAATCCCATTACAATGATAGAGATTCACAATATTTTATCATTGGAGTCCCTTACACCCATTACAGTCCCATTTTCAATTGGATAGGATTTGAATTTAATCTAATGAGAATTTTAAGTAGAGCTACCATTCTATTATTTTATGGCAGGAGCACCCAGGAGCATGACCATTAATGCCCCATGGGGTCGAGCCTTGAAAGATGCAAATAACGAGTATGGATATTCCACATTATTTGTGAAAAACCTGGCCACATCTTTGCCATGGAGTGTGGCCCAACATCCAGCACAATTCTATATAGCTAAAACCCCTGTTGCACCCACCATGACTGCACAAATGCAAACACTTATAACCAGCATCAGCAGTTCAATCGTAGCCCAGACCACGCTGACTGTGAATGCAGGCGATTACGTGAAAATAAAGGCAAAAGTGCCATACGAAACAAATGTTGATGATTGGAATGTGGAATTGATCTTTTACACTTCTGGTCCATCCACTGCAGCCAACTATTATGATTTAGCAATGCCTAATTACCCACAGTTTGTAGGTGGGCCCTTGTTTGGCACAAAATCCATCAAAACAACAGGTGGTCTTGGTATGTTAATTCTATTGTCTGTTAATTAGTGTACAAAAATATATTGATGGCTTAAAGAGCACAAGTAGCAAATAAGCCATGCTATAACATAGCTTATTTGCTACTTGTGTGCTTGGATATTGACATGATAGTATATGTTAATTGAGAAATGCCGTATATATATATTATGGTGTGTTTTTTATGCTAAATTGACAGCTTCTTTTACAAATTTATAATGCAATAATTTATATTTATATTTTTGATCTTTCTACTTGCTAGGACTTCCTGGTCAACTGATGATGTTTGAAGCATGTGGGGTGTGGCAAGACTTAGATTTCAACTCTACATCCCAACAATTTAATGGACAAGCAATCTGGAAGGCACCCTTAAGTGGCAACTTCACATTTTATGCTGTTGTTACAACAGGCCGAATTTCACATGCTATCCGCATAAATTCAGTTTGGAATACTGCCCCCATTACTTCTGAGTATGAATATGGATACACATACTTCTTAGTACAGGTGCAGGATCAAATGGAAATTAGTTTTTCCCAATCTAACACCAACACATTGTATACTGGTCTTCTTCCACCCATCATGACTGGGACCATGCAGGCTTTATCAGCATCTATCAGTGCCAACATTGTTGCCAAAGCTTCACTTACACTTTCACATGGTCAACATATAAGGATTACAGCCTCATTTCATTACGAAACTAATGGCAATGTAAGTAAAATACCCTCCATTTCATTATGATTGAGAATGTAATGTTAACGCTATTTAATTATTGCAAGTAACCCTTAAGTAAATGATGATGTTCATTTAATATAACGCACGCTGGTAGACCAACTCTACCTAATATAAGGCCCATTAGCAGAGCACAATTACTCATATTGTTTCCAAATTTGGACCAATAGAATAGCAAAGAAAATAAATTAATTGACCCTTGATACGCCTCCCACTTTCATTTTTAATTATTTTTTTCTGGTCATGTGACAACAATACTTTCAAAGGCAACTGGTTCTTTCCAGTTTTCTTCCCTACTTGTTTTATGGTAATTCACAAACCATCAATTATTTGTAATTAAACAAGTGCACAGTAAAAATAACGAATTTTTTTGGGACCACCTTTTATCCAAAACGAAATTTGAAACCTTCTATGTAACCGCAAGGGAAAAAAATGTAAAAAAAAATGTTATACCAGGAATCGAACCCATGGAACTTTCATGTAGAAGGCAATAGTTTGATTGCTAGCAAATCCGGCAATAAAAAAAAGTGTGTGTAAAAAAAATTATGTGCCGGGAATCGAACCCAGGGACCTT
>JAQIXP010005464.1:0-10416 GCA_034700285.1 Proteroiulus fuscus
GATTGAACCTATACATTGACTGACCTGAGCATAAGCCATTGGATCTAAAACAATCATCAAACCAATGTGTGTGTTGGCATCAATTGGGGTTGCAACTTGTAGGTCCTTGTAAACGCTTGAATCTGGCAGATTTCTGTAGAATACAATGAGTGAGCAATGTAAAGCATGATAATGAAGTGTACCACAATAGTAAGCCTTATATTTATTGTCTTGTAAGGCCCAGTGAAAAATGTACTGCAGCAATATTGCAGTAAACTGCAATCCTATTAGCAGTTTATCTGCAGTTTGCAATACACCTGTAAACTGCAATGACATTTCTGCCGGACTGTTGGATTCATGAAACATATATGTTTAATAAAACTTAGAATTCAACAGTCTTACTGAACTTTCATTGCAGTTTTACTGCAGGCAAGATTGCAATTTGGAGTGCAGTAATTTTTTCACTGGGGAACGACTGCCCTTCCGTCTGCCGATCCCAACTCTGGTGTGACCGCAAATAGTCTAAATGGCCAGTGGTAGAAATTTATAATAGTCCAGAAAAATGTGTATAGCTAATGCAGGCTAAGGCAGGCAAAAATTGTACACATGGGCTCGCATGGATAATAGTCAGGCAAGGCGTATTTCATAATCTTATGGCAACCCCTGATGATGTAACTATAGATGTAAACTTACGCATTATTAGCAAAATCTGGATGTTTGAGGACCACTTCCATTATGCTTAAGCCTTTGCAAAGGTAGTTCTGCTTGTTTGGAGCATCGGAATTATGAAAGCTACTGTTGGAGCAATATTGTGTAGCCTGGAAAATATTTTATTAGGAAAAATATTCATAGATAAAGTTACAGAACATTCACGTATACGTGATTTTTTTTACCAATCTGATACTTGGAGCGGACATCATTGACGTGTTCACCAGTGAATTTGCGGTTGCAGATGTATCTGGTTTGAGGCTGCAGGATTCCGATAGGCCTTGAATAGAACTGGTGCCTGTACAAATACTAAAAAAAAAATTATTTCCAGTTGCATTTCGGACTTTTCATATATTTTTCATCTTTTTATATGCTGCTCATTCCCAAGTGTTAAAGCCAGGAAAGTCACTCGTTGTATGAGAGATGTTTAAATGAAAGAAGAAAAAGTGTTAATATCAGAAATTCATTTTGGTATGTTATCTACGCTTATCATGACTAAAAGAGACGTGGATACATGATTTCATTAAAAATATTGGCAAAGATGGCTTCAATTTTTCTCGCGAAAAGGGCCACTAAAGTGTACACTACTTAGAAATCTCAGCAAATTTTTGCCATATTAAATGCAAAATTAACATTGTAAAATGGAATTCTTTTTGGAATACATTTATTCATTTTTTTGTTTCTTTGCATTATTGTACAGAAGGAAAGTGAGGATAAAATCGAATGATTCCAATGGTTATTCTTTCTCCCATTATTGACAGATAGCGCTAACATTTTTGAGATTTTACTATTCAGATATATTCCCGAGATTAGGCAGTATGGTGTCGCCCATGTTTTACATAAAAATTGGGATTTCTTATTAATGGTAAATGTAATTCCAATATTATTATTTTATCTCAACGTTTAAATTCACTTGTTATGAAGTGTGACCTTCCCCTTTAACTGGTGAAAGAAAATTAATTACTTGGTGTTGTCATCCCACGTGACTGGTGAATTGTTACAAGTGTTGTACAGTTTGTCGCCGTTTGTTCCGTAATACATTTGTGGATATATTTCGTTGTTAGAGTATCCATTCTCGTCAAAAACTCCGTAACGGTATTTAATCCACTCGTTGGCGAGCATCTTCCCTCTCTGGGTCGGGTCGTACACCGTACTGGATGCGCCGTTTACGAACCCCACGGTCAGATGGATGAAATCCCCGGGTTCTCCGCACCCCCTGGACTGTTGGGTGTACGGATAGTCTCCGTAGGCAACGTTTGGTGTGTCAATGCGAATGTCTGCAGAGTCAAAAGTTGGAAGTGGTGGCTGCCATTGGTTGTCAGTAGCACGGGATTTCCTTAGTGCAGGAGCTTTAAGGGTGCTGATGGTTCCACTGGGACCTATGACGGTAATGTCACCAAAATAGACACGATTTCCCGTGGCATTGAAAATTGCTGATGATGCACTTTGAAATAGATCCTATGTAAAAGATCAGTAAATATATAATTAGTATCGTAAGGGATCATTCTTAATTAATGTCATGCGAAATGTATTTTTTTTCAACCCCCCCTTCCCTGCCCCAAGTCAATTCAATTCAACTCGATATCCTACGATCACCATTTCATCATGCATGATTCCATTTGATAGGGGGGAGGGTTATCCCGCAAATAAGAAGGATACTCCCACGCAGTGGCGTATGGACGCCGTCAAGAGTTTATTGGAGGGAGGGGGGGGGCTCAAGGTGGTCGGGGTAGTACGGTCCCTCTCCTTGGAGGGGAAATTTATATGCAATATCCTTCCAAATGGTGTAAATTTTACTTTAGATAATACTAACACTTTACACTTATTTATTAACATATTAATGTCAGCGTGGGTATTAAAAGATATGGGGAGGCAGAAGTTTGCTTGAAATTTGTTATAGACGTGGTATAGGGTTAGTTTCTGACCCCCCTGCCTCCTGGGAATTTTTATAAGAGGTGGGGGGGAGGGGCAAACCCCCTGTCAAATACCACCCTGACAGTATATGCTAATCAAAACTATGACACTGCTTTAAAAATCTACAATGCATAATATATAAAAACTATACTATAAAATGCATCAGATTAGTGAGAATAAAATATATTTAAACTTCCATTTATAATAATGCAGTAAAACTTTTAAAGTTAATCACAAGTTTGTGAAAAAAATAGAAGGCAGTACCATTTTCAATCATGCGTAATGAACATTATTTTAAAAGCTGGGCTGTCCTAAAGAAATTTTTGTTATAAAATGAGACTCAACGCGTATATGTTTGATTTGCAGGAATATGCGCTAATATTGCATACAATAGGACATTTTTGTGAGGAAATTTCCTCAGAATAATGCACTTATAAGGTATAGAGCATATATGCATTTTCCCTGTTTCAAAGAATAGAAAAGTCATCTCAAGTCCATCTTCAATGTAAAGACAAAATTCTTGATAAGCATGAGTTTATTTACAACACTTGATGCATGGATTTACGTCTGTTATACCTAATGATATTTGCATATTCGCATTTAGAAGGGGGGGGGGCTGGGGGCCCGGGCCTCCCCTTGAGATCTGAAATACATTGTAAAATTCCATCGGGCCCCCTCCTAACAGCAAGTCTAAATGCGCCTATGGATATTTGGTGTGTTAACAATTTAACACAATGAGTTTATGGAAACATTTTGATCAGTTTATTGCCTTTTTATAATGGTGGATTGACAGTGAAACATGTGAGTGTACTTTATGAATCTGCCTCCTGGAACACTATTTATAATGAGAAACTTTGAGACATCGTCGGTAGGTGTCATACAAATATGACATCTCAGTCTAACCCCATTTTCGCCATCATTTGTTGGTATAGGATTTGCATTCGACCTTTCTAATACCGTATAATACCTCCCTCCTCAGGTTGCTTTCGTCAAACATGTACTTGTGTGTCGTTCTCCGCTTTCGACCCTTTCCTTCGTAGAAATTAGTCATAAGGCTTGTTTTCAAGATAATTAAAACTTTTCTTAACTTATAAAATAGTTTCGTTTTGCTTAACTTTCGTTTTAAGTTTGCTTTGCTTAGGATTGAGGACTAATTTATTTAGGTAATTGATTAGCTTATAAGATACAGCATTATTTAAATGTAATCCATGGGGCAATTTTTGGCAATGCTAACCTTATGACATTGAAAGTACTGCCTTACCACATACAATATTGCAAGAGCACTCGCAATATTTATTTTTAATATTTCTATACATGCATGATTTTCAAATTTGAACACCCACAATCCCCAACAAAAGTCAGCGCCTATGGTCGTATAGGCCTACTTACCTTAAGTGTATCTGTACTGACAAGATTTGTGCTTGTGCCGAGATCTTTACTGATGGCTACAACAATATTTGAATACATATTATTGCTTAGCGTCGCGTATCCTGCTGATGTTTCTTGACTTCGAAGCACCAAGAAAATACACAAGATGGCCGCGCTCCTGAACACCACATTTTTCAGTAAATCCATTTTTGGATTGGCTTTCGATGGTTTACACTCGAGTTTACACAAATGTGAATTGTGCTGGACAATACGAGGAGTTTGTAAATATAGTTCAGTTAACAAAATTGTTGTATTTAAGTAAATTCCTGTTTGTGTAATTGGTAACACCCTTCCACGTCCTCACTGCTCTTCAATATAAAATGGTTGCCAACCTTTATAGACACAATAACGTTGAGTTCTTTTTCGTTTTAAACTTTATCTATAGATTGCACAATATATGGGCTAGGTTTTTTTTTGAGATTTTGATAAAAATTATGTATGGCCTCTGTATGACTTCATCGCTACATATCTGTAAAATTTTGTGTACTAAGTTTTGCATTATCTCGGGATTAGATAAGGCGTAACTACGGTGTGCATTAGTACATTATTAAACGGATTTTTAACGAATTAATGTTGACTTTTCCATATAAAGTAATAAAGTAAAAAATGAACGATATTTTTAGGTAATATGACGGAAAAAAATATCGCCTAATTTTTTATATTATTTATTTGTATAATGACTATAAATTGTTTAGGCCTACCCCTTTTATTACTTTTAGGTTTATTTTTTCCTATCATTTTTAAACAATGGTGCATGATATATCGAGCATATATATATTTTACCTTTGATAGTGTTTATCTCTATACGCTTATATCAATACTGCAGTTACAAATTCCATCATTTTCAAAGATTTAGGCCTATGCTTCGATTTTTCAAATTTATTGGGACTACATATCGGTTCATAAAGTTTGTCATCACCAAAACATAACAATTAAATGGATGCAGTGTTATGAAGAATGTTATGAGAAAAAAACCACAATTTTTGGCCATTTTAGTATGGACCATTTAGTATTCATCCTATATAGATGGCTCCATAAGTCTATGGAAAATAACATGGGCAGCCATTTCAGTATACAGGCAAAACCTTAGTTGAAATCTACACATTATAGATGGCGCTTAACTTTTGAAAGGGGAGTATTTCACTCTAACTTCTACTCCCTTTTGGATCCCTTATAATAACATATTAATTTAATTAGTACTTGCTTTAGTCAGGGGCATAGGCAAGGGGGGTTTTGGGGGTTAAAAGCCCCCCTCTTCTACCCCTGCCTCTGTCTGACAACCCCCCTCCCTTAGGTATCCTATAGCTACGCCACTGCACTGTTTCTAATACACATGTCCCTATACTATAGCTTTTTAGGCAAATTTTCAGTGTATGCTGAGTATTAGACGACAGGAGGAACCTAATGTAAAATTTTAACTCGAATTTTGTAGTTTTGAAATTTGTGCCAATTTTCATGCACACGCTCACAAATAAGCCCAGAAAAATTAATCAATGCGTGAGGAGTCAAGGGTGGGACAAGATAACTTTTTTTATTTAGTTTACTATATATATTTAGACTTAGATTTTATGATACATTGGCTCGCCTATATTGCATAACATCTAAACAATGCACAGGTTAATGTTATCATATCTTCGAAATGAATATATATCAAACACTCCTCCTAATTCGCATTAATAGTTTTGCTTCATGTAAAGTGACATATTGGAGTGGTGATATTGTTTTTATATTTTTTTTTTGCCAAATGATAAGTCATATATTTGCAAAAAAATATGAGCCATTCTGTATACACATCAGTTGTTTAGCAACAATCGCACAATATACTGAAATCACATCCCATTTTTTATTTTGCTGCTTTTGAGATACCCTTTATCCTATGGGCCCAACAGTGTTTGCCAAAATCAAACATAACATTAGCCTATTATTCATACATCGTTGTTATTTTTTTTATTAATTGTCAAATTTTTAATGTCATAAATTAGCCCATCCTCCATATTTTGCCCATCCTTAATGCTCTCCTACTTCTAAAATTCGCCCATTCACTATGGCACTTTCACTTAAAACTTAGTTTAATTAAGCATATATAGCTATGGTAAAGTTTCTTACAATACCATATGTTCTTAAATAAAAATAATGTGATACTCTTTAAATTTTAAATAAACGCTCGGCTGAATTCATTGAAATTATAAATAAACGCCCATCCCGAGTTTACCCACATCTCCAAATTACGCCCACTTCTGAAGGCAAAAAAAAAAGATCGCCCGGGTCATTTCGATAAGAATTACGGTAGTCATTTTCTGAGAATTTTTGTCCAAACTATCAAAATATCGTGATTTTCTGAGAATTTTTGACAACCATAATGGGATATTTTTGAGAATTTGGACAAAATTATAAGGGTTTTCTGAGAATATTAACCA
The DNA here is from genome assembly GCA_034700285.1 of Proteroiulus fuscus. Lineage (NCBI taxonomy): Eukaryota > Metazoa > Arthropoda > Diplopoda > Julida > Blaniulidae > Proteroiulus > Proteroiulus fuscus. The sequence goes on from JAQIXP010005464.1 coordinate 6,447, forward strand.
ACATAAAAATATTTTTCTGAAAATTTTGACGAAAATATAGGGAATTTCTGAGAATTTTTATAAAAAATATAGACTTTCTAAGAAAAATTAGAAATTTATGTAAACTTTATCCAACTATGCTAGTGATTTTCTGTGAATTTTAACCACATATAGATAATTTTGACCAAAATATAGGGTTGCAAAAAGTATAATTCATTGGATATTTGACCAAAAATTGGTATGAAAAGTTAAAAGATTTTCTGTGAATTATTATGAGCAGCATTAATGTGACGAACTTTTGCAGAAAAATGGGTTTCATGTTTTAGAGAAAACTAAGCATACTTGAATACAACATGCATACTTGAATTAATTCTGCAAAAACTAAAAATTAATGAGAGAAATTTTTGCAGAAAAATTGGCATTCGTGCTCTTGTGAAAAACCAATACGTTTCATGTCAACTTCTGTGACCCATACTTTTCAAACTTAATTTTGAAATGCTTTTACCCAAAGAGGGCGGTGGGATGTTCCCAATTTGCCCCTCCCCCCCTCCCCCCCCCTCATAAATAATATTTATTTATTACGGCCCGGTATTTCAATAAAGATAAAAACCCATGGATGCCCAAAGCATATTTTGCAGTCAGCACTTCAATTAAGCAAGTCCTCAATTTATTTCCAAATTTTCTTCCACATTCTTGCCACGGATGGCGTCCTTGGACCTTGTCTTAGCTGGAAGATCGCCATTTGACCACTTCCATAGCAGGACAATCAGGGCTATCAGCAGGATGATACCGATTACAATACCGACAATCGCTCCAGTTGTAAGCCCACTAGTCGGTACTGTAAGTACACAGTCGGATTCGGATACGAGATTGTACGAAATGATGTTGGATTTTTCGCCGTTATGGCCATTCTCATGAAAAGCTTGCACTGCGCAATAGTGGACGGCTTGATCGTAACTTCCGGTAAATGTTGTCGTTTCCGTTGATCCAGGTGATTTGGGGGGATTTGTTTGAGGAACGTTGGAGGCGATGGGGATGTCAGACAGTCTGGTGAGTCCGGCCAATTTGTCTCTGTTGGTGTCACAGTTGAAAATATATTCATAAGCTGGAAAAAAACACATTTTTTTAATATGCTCTATGCATGTGTATAGTGTTTATGCTGACATCTGAATTGCCAGTGTGTTTACCTTGACCGTAGTCCAAGTAGAGACCAGGAGCTGTCCAACTTACTGTGACGTTTTCACCACTGATAGACTTAACATGGAAATTTGTGATATATCCTGGTGGAGATTTTCAGTCTGACCATGTCCTGTAAAGGAACCCGCTTCTATTATCCGTTGAAATTGACCTGTGTTAACAATTCCTGTAAACAACGAATTTATGTACGTTTGTGAGCACTGAGTATAGTTCCTTTATGTGGTGCTTGGAGTTATTAGGGACATATTCACCCTATTAAAAATGTTTTAAAATGAGAACTTACCCATATCATTATTGTTGTTAGGCGATAGAGAAGGGTACGGGCTAGTTGGATAGTTGGCATCACCATCGTTATCATTTATTGTAATGGTTGCAGAATATAGTTGTTCATGTGAATATTGAGTAAAGTAAGCACTGTAAATTCCATCCTGTTCGCTGATGTCAGGATCTGTACGTTACGAAATGTTGCATTGTTTCAAGCTAAGTTTCAAGAGAATATTAAAAATGAATGGATTTCACAAATTATGTGGTTTACTTACTTCCACTACCATCATCTCTTAAAGCCACCGTGAAGTTTGCTGTTGTTCCCACTTGCAAAATTCTAGCAACGACTTTGGCGTTGAATATTGGGGTGGTTCCGTTTTTCACGTAGGCAAATATGCGAACTTTTGACTATTACAAATTAAAAAAACAATTGCGTTCTGTAAAAGTTTCATGTATAATTTTTAGACTATCTAGGATTTTGGGCCCTATTTCCATTATTTAAGGGAATGCAAACATATCTAATCATTATTCTGAAAATGCACATTTTGCAATGCATCGAAGGATTTACTATGGAATAATGTGTTGGGCCTATAGATGAACTGCAATATGGTCACATTTGCTATGTTTTTCTTGTGAGATATTTTGATATTTAAACTGACCGAAGTAGAGCCTTCTATAGTTTCTGCTAGTGTCCATCCTTCTGTCTTGATCACCTGAGCCGTTGGTACTATCGTGCTCCAGGGCTGAGAAAATGGATGACCAACTACATATACAATGTATGGAACCGGTTGTGAGTTTAGATTATCATTTGTAACAGTGAAGTTCCAGTACATCTGTCCCTAGAATCAAAGAATATACATGTATATGTAATATTTAAATTATATATTTAAATTAATATTTAAATTATAATTAAATATTAAATTATCAGATAAAGTTTAGTAACAGTTCCATGTTATTACAGAATTTATTGACTGATAGTCAACAAACGCATGAATTTCTTCCGTATATGGAATAGCAGTTTGAGACGATAGAGTAAGCTTCAGTAACTCATTTTCTTGATTGTCGGGTGTTCCATAAATATTATTAAGGCATGTTTCTGCAAAGAAATGTACGTCCCCACTGACTATCGGTTGATCCACAAAGAAAGTGCCATTTGACGTGGATTCCGTATACATTTGTTCAAAATACTGAAATAAACTAATGTAATTATGATTTGATTTTTCCTCAAATGGTAAAATAATTTCATATTACGCACCACCGTTGGTGGCTCAAAGTAATCTGGTAGTATTGTTGAGGCGATATTTGTTAAAACATTTTCCAGTTGTGCCCGCTTTTGCAAATCAGAATAACAATTTTTTAAATCATCCGAACCAGTGGTCAGTGTTTCGGCCTGAATAAGATAGACTTGACCGGAACAGTTTATATGGCTTTGGAAATATTGGAATATAGTAGGGTTGTAAGTCACTAAATGGAGCTGGGTACTACTTTGATTTGCTTGGATGCATACATCGCTAAAATAAGCTTGACTGTCTGTATTTTCACTTATTAGGAGAATAGCTTTTGAATAGCCTATTGCGGGAGTTGTTGTTGTCATTTCCTGAAAATAAATTAAGTAACATTATATAGGTGCTTTTCAAAATATAAAAATTCAGCCTACTTCAAGCCCAACACTTACATTCAATACAGAGTTAATCGTGTTCGAAAGTGTATCCACAGTTACACCGGTTGTATTACTACTGTCTATCTGTGGGATGTGTTCACTTAATATGTCTTTAGTAATATTGTTTTGTATTAGTTGATAAGTTATTATTTTTGGAGGAGTAGAGTCCGTATAAACGATATTTTCGGTGATTCCAAAGTAGGAATTAATTGGTAGGTCAGCGGCCATGAATTTTTCCAATGCTGGCATGAGAGTATAGAGTGTCTGGAAAGTAATCATAAGTCTTGTAATGTAGTTAATGGGTTAATGAAGTTGCAAGTATTGTCCTGTTGATAGAACCTGTACATTGACTGACCTGAGCATAATCCATTGGATCTATAACAATCATTAAACCAATGTTTTTGTTGGTTTCAATTGGGGTTGCAACCCATAAATCCTTGAAACTGCTTGAATCTATTGGCATATTTCTGTAGAATATAATGAGTGAGCGGTGTAAAGCATGATCAATAATGAAGTGAACGGACTATATAGTGGGCCTTATATTTATTTACTTGAAAATGCAACACTGTGCGGTTAATGTAGTTCTTGGTAATTTTGGGTCTCACAACCCCCCCCCCTTCCGCCTCTAAAAAGGACTCAAAATGCCACATTTGACTTTGAAATCTGCATGGCTGCATATCACTCTTCAAGATTGGGGGGGATTAAGCTACTGGGGGCCCATCCGCAGACAAAGAGCCCAAAAAATGAAGAAAGATTTTGTAAAAAGAAAAAAGAAAGTGCTTGCGTTAGTAATAGCATAGCATATAAAGGGAGAAAGTAGCGAAACGAAGGCATGTTGCATGGTTAGGCCTGCTGAGGGCGCCACTGTTG
>JAQIXP010005465.1:0-10415 GCA_034700285.1 Proteroiulus fuscus
TTCTCAGGAAAATGCATTAAATAGCCATTGTTTCTGGTAAACAAATGTATAAAGTTAATTGTTGGCTACTAAAATGTATTTAAAATGACTAAAGTGATTCATTTTTATATTATTTTATAATTGAGGCGACATTTTTAAAAAGCAACCAGGATCTCGTAGCATTATAATTGGTTTTTAATTTCATATAAGTAGATAATTTTTATTCATTTCCCTGCGGGACAACTAAGCATTGAATTTTTGCTCTAGATGCCACTCTAATTCGTAGAAGCAGAAAAATTTTGCTTATACAAATAAAAATTATCTATTAACAAAATGTCCTTTAGAAATGCTTTTATTTCAATAGATTTAATCTTCTCATGAAAGCATTAAAATGTGTTTGGAGATATTTGTGCCTACAGAAGCTCGTTTTCTAATCAGCATTAGGAAAAATCCATAAAAATAGTAAAGCTCATTCTATTGATGAGTCATATTTAGGGACTTTGTATCCATTTTTATGAATTTTACACAGAAAATTATAAAAAAAATACATCTGTTCAAATACAGGCTACAGCACCATCATTTAAATATATTAAATATGTTTCAATAAAATAATGATTAATGTGAAAATATCAAAATACAGGATATAAGAACAGTATAATTGGGAAATAATGAATACTTTTGCAATGCATAAGGTTTTCTTATATATTTGATATATGATTTCATTTATAATGTCTTAGATTTTATTATGGACATATACATAAAAATATAATTACATTAGAATTGCATTGATGACATTTCCACTTGATTATATGAAGATTTTTAATCGTGTTGACATTAGGAATGCAATTTCATGCCTATAAGGATTCTGAAACCTGGCCTGATTACTGGATCACTAAATGGTTTTAAATTACAGGCTTGATCTACATATGCATAAGCTAACTGTGTTTTAGACGAGAATTTGAGCTTTGCAGCTTTTGATTAACATGTTTTAAAAGGATTTAATACAGACACCTGTTGCTTGCAATGATTTCTATCTGGTGGTCAAAACCTTGTTATTTTTAATAAAATACTTAAAATGCATTTTATTAATTCTTATATAACTTTTTTTATTCGCTTTTAATGAAAACTAAACAAAAAAAGTGGGGGCATGTTTTTAACGTTGCTTTTGTAATAATTTTTAATATATTTTAGACTTATTGACTAAGTACAGATTTGATACAACAGAATTAACACATCCATAGAACTTGACACCATATTACTCCTTAACTGATAATTCAAGAAACAAGAAATGTTGGAATTGTTTTAAATAAACTTGTCATTTTTCTAATAATGATTTTTGCATATAATGCAATAAGACAATGCTATGGCATCGAGTAATTTGGGTGTAAGAACAATAATTAGAAAATTAGGATACCGGTATATTAATCTTATTTTGATATTAATTTCTAATTTTTAATGGTTAAAGTATATGCTGTACACAGTGATTTAAACTTGGTTCAATTAAACTATTTGACTAAATTATAATAATAATTGTGTAATATTTGACCCTTCAGCCAGGGTGGGTTTGGTCCATGAATGCCTTGACCTTCCTTGGCCCAACAGTGCAAAAGCATGAATCTATATCCATTTCTAAATATTTGCTTCACATTTTTACAAGGAGGAAACCCAACATTTCTACAATTTCATTTATTTATATCTTGTTATTTGATGGTTCATGAGCATTTCAAATTGAAGGTATAACACCCTGCACATCATGATTCTTATTTACTATTTGCAAATATTTTCAATAATTATACACGGGAAAGCAATGTGTACTAAAGGTTTCAAAATGAATATAATATGAGTGGGCCTGGATTTTATACATTTGAGTGTATACATTAGACAATGGAAAAATATAATATTCAATAATTTTTAGCATTTGAAAATACTAAATTGGCAGATATTGATGTATACGAGATAGTCGATATTCACTAAACTGTATGTGTATACAATATATTAAAGCTTTAATCAGGCAGTACAATCTTATATCTGTATACTATATGTATAGGGAATTACTTATATATTGGAGGCTGGAAATAGAATTGATGGTTTGAGTTTGTTAGAATATATCCGAAGAACTGTCACTGACCAAGTAAATAGATTTTCAAACCCATTAGGGACTTGTCTATAGGATAGTTCTGTAGAATATCATGATATGTCTATATATTGAATGCCAAATGAAATACACGTATAATGTGTATAACGTTTTATTGGAAAACATTTTATCTTTCTTATTTACTTTTAATGCAATTTTATTGCAATGAATTTAAACCAGTTTTTGTTGTATTTCGTATATTGACATTGCATGCAGGGATTTTCAAAATATATATAAACTTGATTACTGCATGATAGTATACGAGTATATACATTTATACATTTGTACCTTTATACATTTAAAAGATGTTTTAGTTTTGCATGTGATTGAATATAAGGCTGTATTATTTGCATGTTTCATTTTCTATTTATGAAAAGATTTGAACATGAGAATCATATCAATAATATATTTAACTTTAAGAGAATTTTGAGTTTTAATTTTAAAAGCCAACCATCTTGTTTATACATTAAGGGCAAGTTGTACCATCAACAGTTAAATCTTAACCTTGGATTATTTTGATCATGTGACCAATTTGGGCCAATGAAAATTCAGGAAAGTAGAGAAAACCTAAGATTAAAAGTGGGTTAAAGTTAACCCTTGTTGGTACAATTGGCCCTAAATGTAAAAAAATGTTTACATTTATAAAAGTCTTGTATACAATATACAAAGCACCATGCACTGTCTAAATATACTTGACTATATCAACCATTTCTTGGTTTTCATATTATAATATATTTTAAATTTTTTATTTACCACACATTGGGTGATATATATAGAGTAGATCAGAACAGAATTTAAACAAGATCTGATCGTTTTCCTGCAGGTACAATCCTCCTGAATTCAACCATAATGTTCCGAATCTGTCTTGAACCTGTTCAAAGATTTAACTGGATTTGAATAGATTTGTTCTGTTTGTACTAATATTGATTCGAGCTCTCTATTTTCAATTCAGTTCAACGCAGTACAATATGATCATCATATGATGCAATTTCGTATAGAAGTATTATTCCACTACCAGTAGGAGACTCCCATGTCAGTAGTAACTTAAACATTATTGTTAAATTGAATTTCTAAATTTTGAACAATTTTTAGGAAGATTATTCCATTGTTTTACAGAACCTAAGAGAAATGACCGATAATTATATCTAAGCATTCGTTCTAGCACGAATTTTCCTTTTCGTAATGACCAATTGACCAAAATATTATAGTACTATGGACTTTCCTTTGAATATTTACACAATTAGGTGAAGACGTTTCTGAATATTTGGCATCTAATATTTCTTGGTATATATGTTAGCATCTGTGTTTAGCAAAAATAACTGTGAAAATGTAATTGCCGTCATGCATATGAAATATACACACATTTAGGTTTGTGTTATTGGCATCATCCTGATATATGTTTTTTTTTTCTATTTTAGAAAAAGGATTCGTCTTTGGAAAAATAATCAAGAAATTGCAAATGGCATTTCAGTTGAACTCAAATCGGCTCACAAGGTTAGAATTTTAATATTTAGGTCATGTCATTTTTCAAGTATAGTATATAGATTGCTAGGGTAGAGATTTTGCAATTTTCTTTTCCATCAAAATTGGCACCTATAGGTAAAATTGCCAGAAATTACCAAAATATATAAACTTTCATGCAGTCACATAATATAACCATGACGCAATTAAACTTTATAAACGTATATGCTGATATCTCATATTTTATATTTTGTTTTCGGTTTAAAAATTATATAGCATAATTTAATACTGCAATATATATATATATATATACATGAGTACTGCGGTAACAAAAAAGCTTTGTCAACTTAATTATTATAGTTTATAACAGTTTGGGTATCCTGTATACGCTATAGCATAAATGTGTTTTATATCAGCATTAAGTTTTATAAAAAATAATAAAAGTAATAGTAACACATATTATAAAATGAAAGAGATTTAAATTGCAAATATAAGAATATGAATTGATTTATTATTTTTGAGGCACCCTGTATATACTGCGGGTTTCTAATCGTGTCAATCAAAGATGTTCATATATAGGTTTGCTAAGTTAATCCACTCTCACTTATTTTTTTACACATTTACATAAAATGCTTCAGTTTTTATAACTATAGTAACTATTTTTGAAAAAAAAAATTTGTTTTGATATATGATGATTTGTGGCAAGAGCTTGCATAAGCATACAGCCAGGCTTAGGCCTAAACATAAAAATGCGGTTATACTTACTACATCTTATAGTCCTGGCTTTCATACAACAAAACTCGACCATAAAATTTGTAAACTTATACAATGCTAATCATTACCCAAAAATTGCATGTAGGCCTATACCCAATTTATTAATTCAAAATTTTAAAAATTTGTAAAAGTTTTTAATTATTTTGACAACAATTCCATATACAGCTTTACGAAATAACATGCATAATCGCTTTGGTCAGAATATGTTCATAATTTTTAAATAGATTTTTTTAAAGTAGGCTATAAACTCAACTTATTTGCTGCAAGTAATTGTAAGCATTTTTAAATTAGCATGCAATAACTTTTGTTGATTTTTGTCAGTAATCTAATTTTAGAATATATATGTTTTCATTTAAAATGTTTTGGTATTCTAGCATGTGTGAACATAAAAAACTAATTTTAATTTATTAATTTCATTAGTATCCAAATCAATATATGCTTTCAACTAAAATATATTTCGTAAAACTTCATAAATTGCTTACTTTAAAACTATATATTCAAAACTGTCATGTCTATCTTACCAACATTTATAGAAAATTAACTCCACCCAAATTATCAATTTTTTTTTTCCCTTTGTTTTTCCAAATATTGAATTTTAGCCATTTCAAGTGCTTTGTTAAAACCATACAATCCAACGTGCTGCACTTTTTTCCCGATAATAATTGATTAAAACCGAGAGGTATAACCTAGGATCTATTTCGTGTATTAAAAATGCGTCTTATGCGGAATTTCTCGATATAGGTGCTGCAGGGCCTTACATAAACAGCTATATTCGTAAAAAAGACCTTGTAGCGAAAAGTAGGGGATAATATTTCCATTTACACTTGTGAATTCATGGCATTTTTCGACAAGAAACTGGCTTTTGTGCTGTATTTAGTAGGCTAGGTGGTTGTATTTTAATCTTAGCAATTTTGATTGCAGAGATATTTAATATTCATATTTGTTTTGACCATTGACCAGCGAAAGGAGGTCCAATGCGGGTGAATTAATGTACTGAAATTGAGGTACAGAACTGTCCTACCTGTCTGACGAGTTCTCTTTTTCACTACATCCATCCGCTATAGCTATTCGAAGGAAATCCAAAGATTTTCCGTAAAAAACTGGCAAGAAGAATGGTTCGCCATCTTGCTAGATTTTCCACTGTTGTCCAGGCCCTACGTCACCGACTGGCTACGTCACCGACATCACCAGGGCGCAGATTGAGGTTGCCATGGTGATAGGCTGTGGCTACGTTACTATGCCAACTCAATAAAACAAATACGCGCCAAACATTCGGAGTTGATCAACAAATAAGTCCAATCCCATCCAAATTGCAATTAATTTGTCCATTTTCCAAGATGATTTTTCAAGGGGTTTCCTGGGCCCTTCATTCACGCATCAAAATAATGCCTTTAGTGCCTATACGATAGTACACAAACACATTCATACATTGCGGAAGAAAATTACCGTATGGATCTGCTGGCATTTGCTGCCATTCCAATGCTGTATTAAGGGGGTGTGTCCATGCAATGTGGGCATATTAAATGTACTGGCAGCCATATTGGAAATTTATGGAATAGTCCATTGTAAGCATTTTCTATGGGAGATTCGGGGGATTATTTTGCATATAGAATGCATTTACAGTAAGTAATGCATTTAAGTTCCAAATACTGCGTAAGCTTAGTATTGAAGAAACATCCTTTTGGTCGCTTAAATGTTTACATTAATCTGAAAACTTTTTTAAAATGTTAAACAATTTGTTAGACGTTTACTGAGCTGTTTAGATGCAAATTGATACAATACAAACTTTTTTAAATCTTCAAAACATTTGTTATTTAATAAATACGAGTGTATAAAATGTAGTTCCAAATTGTTTACAACGATATACAGTATCAAAGTATGCAAAATATTGAGCACAAATTGGATAAAAGCAACTTAGAACTAGATATATATAATTACCAGTCTTTCACATTCCCAAATTATCTTGAGTCCATAATATTTTCTCAACCCTTGAACCTACAGTCTTAGCTACTAATTAACTATCGAAAGCAATTCAGAATATAAAAATGATAATAATACCATGAAATTTGCAATATAATGATAAATTTCTAATATTTCTAGAGAATCAATCCATTTTTATTTGTTTCTTAAGATGGAGGTCTTGCTCCAAAATTGGCTTCATTCCTATGACGTCATGCAATCATTGCCTCTCCCATCATGTTCTATAGCATGGATGTGCCATAATAGCCTATAGTGGTTTTCTCCCTCCAATTGGAATGTTCTGCTTTCAATATCTTTTTTGATCAGAACGTATATACTGTATTTGAGCATTCTCTCCGTGGATATTTTTGCCTCATTTTCTGGATCGTTGATCGGGTCGTTGATTTGGATAAAATGGGTGTAATAGCAGGCAGGCCATTCTCTTATATCCCTCCCGTATATAATTCTCCCATTCCTTCGCTAATCTTGCCTGTCCCTTGTGTATCCGTAGTACTTCTAACGTAGAATATAAATTATGAATTATGTAAAAAACCCAACCTGTAAAAGTAAATTAATATTGACTGCATGTTGTTATCGTACAGACGCATTCGGTGTATTCGTTACGACTAATATCAGAGTTAACTCTGCACTAATACATGCATTTAATTGCATTGAAAAAAAACCTGTATATTGACAATATTCAAATGTATCAGTTTTGCAATAATCATGTATGCATTATTAGAATAAGAAATAATGGAAAATTAGTGTTGTCAGGTAGAGAATAAAACCTACCATCGCTGTTAGCTGTATCCCTTTTAGAACCTGTTATCTGGCAGCAGTATTGCGGTTTGTTATGTTACAGCTATTAGTATTGGTGTTGCTAATTAACAGACTTGAGTTTCAGAAATTAGTGAAACAGCATAAATATTAAAATAATTACAGTAGCATTACAATTGTCAGCAAGAATTTTTTTAAACACCTGATTTACTTAATAATAATTCTAATAATAATTTAATTCATTTTCAATATTTTCTGCTATAAATATCATAATAATTTAATAACATTTTCCTGGCATTAACATTAAAATATGCCCCTGATGTTTGGCAAACCATGATAGCACAGATGATATGTGTGTTTGCCCATCACATCAAGTTTATATGGATTTGTAGCACATTTAAATAAATGATAGAAAATTTATACCAATCTGGCTACACTGAATTTTGGCGAGTTTCATTAAAACGTAAGGAATCTCAGTGAATTTTAATGATTATGCTTGTCATTTTCTAAGCTTTCATTTTTTAAAAGAAATGAATGAAATTAGTTTCAAATTTCGTGAAAATTGAGGCAATGATAATCTCGCACAGCATTGCAGTATAATGCATTGAATACGGTTTTTTTATTAAAATAATGTTGTTTTTGATAAATAATTCAGCAATCAACACGTAAACGTGCCCCTGATACTGGGCAATCCAGAATAACAAATGTGTTATGCGTGTTTGCCCACTTATTACAGTTTATTTGGGTTTTGAATTAGGTCCCATTTTTCGCTAAATTTTTGGTCCTATTTCTTTCTAACTTATTCTGCAATTAATGTTTATCTGTCACTGTATCGATCACGATTGTTGTTGTCCTTGTTGAATGGCTGTCAAGACCGTTCTACTGAATATATACTTTCAAGATTAAACACCAAACAAGACCACTCCTATTATAGCTTTAATAACAGGCCATTTGCTGTTGATCTGTAATTTCGGTGAGAAAAGTGAATTATATTTTCCTATATTTGCCTCTTGCGTAGTAAACATTGCACAAAATGAAATTAAGTAGAGCGAATGGAGAGAGGCTGGTTAATTCCCTCAGGTCCATTGCACCGATGGAATTTTGTGTTTAGACCAAAGCATTCATGGGATCTCATTTCCTTAATGAATTTTAGTTTTATGTAGTTACCATGCACAAAACTATTGCCTTTGAGTACCTACCAAATAATGCAATGGAGTCAACGAAAAATGGCTAAGTTAAAAAGCATTAACAAGTTGACATTTTGTTCTCTTGAACTGCATGTATATTGAAATTATTTTGATTTTATTTTCGGGAAATTTTCTAAGGAGGATGCTGTACAATTCTTAATGTTTGAATATGTTTGAACATACATACATGTATATCACTAACGATGCCAAAGAAGTTCTAGAAAAAGATTAAACTTGGATGAAAACACATTGGTTTAGCATTGGTACATTACAAAATATTATATAACAAATATTTTTATTATATACAGTATTGATTTTTTTATTGAATTGAATAGGAACTTAGCAACAAGCATATTTTTAAGTCAAAATGTATTAAGTTGTTTCTTTTTAAAGAAAAACGGTTTGATATTAAAATTGATATTATGTAAATAAACGGGAAAGTCAACTATAAATAGTAGCATAAGTTTTCATCATGAATCCTTGATATGTATATACCGATATCTGTTTCATTTTTCTTATCACAAACATAAATAAAATGAAAAAGGCCCGCAGGAATGAGTTTTAGGATATGGAAAATGGCTGCTTTGCCTTCATAATTCAGAATGAACGTATAAATAATTGATTTGATATTTTTTTTTATACTTTTTAATAGCGCAGTGACATGCCACAGCTGCTATTGCGCACGAAATACGCACTTAACCAGCAAATTATTGTCTTTGTTATAAAATTGACCAGTTTATAATCAATTCTACTTGTCTGGCCAGCCACGAAATGGCTGTAATGTATATTTTACAACCAGGTTTTTTATTTTCATGTTTCGCAAACCCAGACATTTACCAGTTTCAATGTTTTCTAAAAAAAAAAATTAAAAATTCTAGATTTTATGTAAGTTCGAAGGAGGCTTTAAAGATGTTTTATAAGTAATTGTGTAAATATTTTTGGTATTCATGAATAAATTCATGGTAACTGGAAAAATTACAATTTAAAGAATTAAACAAGTTATAATAGATCAATCATACAGGGTGATCAAAAAGTCTAGTTCCATTAAAATAATTGTGATCTTGAAATGTATTTTCAAGGTTATCCAATTTCTATCTTTAAAACTACAAGATCTAGAGCAAAAATTCCTATTACAAAGTTGTAGGACATGGTGTAATTAGTAAGAAACACGTCTCATAGTAGTGTTAAAGGGAAAGTCCCACTCTTAAAGAAGTGGGTTAGAGTAGGACGAGCATGAAAATTTAGGAAAGGCATGGAAATTGTAATTTGATTTGAGAACCAATTGATTTCATTTGATTGAAAATGCAAAACTCAAATATAGGCACCATTTACTGACTGTGTGTAGCGCCTTCTACTGGATAAAAGGTATCAGCTCTCACGAGAAACGTACACATGCAGGTTCTAGAGGGCGCCACCATCTTTCAGGGTCTGCTGCACTTTATGTGTATTTGGAAAACGTTCTAATTTCTTCAATATATGGAAACTGCTGCAATTATTATTGTCACAGTTGTCCTATTTTGTCATATCTAGTAAGTGTGTATAGCTTAAATATTACTTGCTACAAAGTAGGACTTTCCCTTTAATTTTCAATTATCCTGCATAACAATATTTGGTAAAAAAACATCTTCTTTTCGTTATAACAAAAATTCATACAAAGCATTATTGCAAATTATCAAAATTTTCCATTAAGGGGGCTGTCCACACTTTTTAGAGCAGGCATGCATGCTCCTATGGGAATTTCCATGTTAAATTAAAATTAAAATTTCTCAATAATGGCTAAATATAAATCGATGGGGTTTGATTTTTATGAAGAACAATTAAATTTACTAAAACGTGGGCGGAGTATGATTTTTTTGTTTATCTGCCCTGTGAGCTGTACAATCGGCAAAATGTGATGAAAAACTCAACGGTAAACTTTGAAATTCGATAAATAAATTTAGAATGCATGTAATAACGAAATCAAACTCATACATTTTGTAGTAAATTAAATAAGCTTTCCAAAAACTCAAACTTCATCGTTATCTGCTCAGCCAATATTGAGATCCGTTAAATTTTGGGAAAAATTTCAGTCTATGTAAAATAGCATGGGAAAACGGAACAGTCAACTTTGAAAATCGATAACTACATTCAGAATGCATGTGACG